>JNEM01016939.1:0-11448 GCA_000697335.1 Conidiobolus incongruus B7586
ATATTAAATTTTATATTATTTTTTAAATAAAATATTTTTAATTAATATTCTTAATATAATTTCAAAAAACCTAATGTTTTATATATTAATTATAAAATATATATATTTAAAGCTGTAAAAAATTTTCTAATTAAAGATAATTAGAAATAACTATTATATCTAGTATATTCTTTAGATTTTAACTTATATAATTATAATTACTTTAAATATTTAAAAAATTACCTTATAAAGAAAAAAAATATATATAAACATTTTAATTAATTTATAAAACATCAAATTTTAATCTTTAATTAACAAAATTATTTTTTAAATATTAGATATTTGTTAAAAGTTTAACAAAAAGTTATAATAATAAAAAAACTATTAAATTTTTATTATATTATTTTTATATATTATATATCAAAATATTTATATATTTTTAATTATAAAAAATTCTTATTATTTAAAATATAAAGTAATATTTTCAAATATAAACTGATTATAATTTAAATAAGAGCTTGATTTCTATATAAGCCTTTATAATGACTAATATTGAAATAAGACAATATATTATCAAGCTATACAGCTATTTTATTTGATAATTCTGATAATTATCCAAATTCAGTCAATTAATCACCATTTCAAATATTTATCAAATATAATAAATTATCAAAATTTTTGATTCTATCTATTAATTCATCACTTACATATTGAAAAATAGAAACAAAAACAATCTAACATTAAATTATAGAATTTCTACATTTTATTAATATTTAATTAATGAATTATCCCAACTTCAACTTATATATATTTGTAATCTTACATTTTTATCATATATTTGATAAAAAATTTAATTTATATATAATTAACTTGTTTATATTTAAGGATAAAATTAGTGGATTAATTCTGTTATATTCCCTAAGTAAAACTATATATTCAAGTTAAATAAAAATAATGAATTTTTTTAAATTACATCGTACAATATATATATCATTTCAAATTATATTAAGAAATATGATATTAGATTGTAAATTCTATAATCTTTTGTCAAACTTATATAAAATATAATGTAAATGATATGGCATAACAATAAAATAAATGATGTATTCAAATGAAAATTTCATAATATTAAGCTCACTTCTTATATTATAAAACATACAGTTTATATTTGTTAATATTTTAATTATGGTGAAATAATCTAAAATATATAGCTGAATTTGTTCATTGATATATTTGATATATATGAATGATTCGCCATTTTATCTCATATATTTTGTAACAACTGAAGAGAATGCAAAATATTGTTTTAATTGTAACCAATAAGAACTGCTGTTATATCAAGTGACTGCAATAAACAGAATATAATAGCAACCAAATACTAATATAACTCCCCATTGAATTACTTTAAATTGTAGATCATAAAGCCTTTAATAGCAAAATAGATATACAATTACAAAACATCAATTTATTTTCTAACCATTCAAAATTATCTCCATAATACTCCAAATATCCTATTTATACCATGTAAGTTACAAAAAATGATTAAGTTGATATTTTGAAGTATATATAATTTGGAATAAAATTAATACTATATATAAGAACGGTATAAAAATATTGATAATTTCTATTGTTTAAACGTTAAATCGTGTTTTTTGATTCCATTGTAAGATGGATATTATATACCAAATCAAAACTTTAAAATTTTGGCTTGATCGAACATTTCCATGATTATTACAAATTTCTAAATATAATATACATTTATTCAAATTAATAAGATACATGATATGATACCATTCTAGCCATGTATTTGTGGGAAAACATGTAATAATAATATTGTTGGCAACGCCATTTGGTATTGACAATTGATGAATTTTGCTAATGCAAAGGAGACTAGTGATTTTATTAAATCAACTAATATATTAAGTTATATTGATATATAAATTATATACACGAATTATAGGTATTTATCTAATAATATTTTCAATTATTTCCCTATATTTTACTATTGTGAGATATATGAATATTTATTGTTATAGTTTTTTTCCTATACAGCATTTATCAATAGCCTTAGTGCATTTCAATCCATAAAAATTATAGTTAAATAAACTTAAGCTTATACCATGGGAACCACGAATTTAAAAATCATCTCAAATAATTATTTTTAAAATCTACTAGTTAATTTTAAAACTACAAAGGTTTCTATAGCAATGCATTGACACATATAAGTCAGCTAAGCACTAACTGAAATCAAGAATTTAATGATATAGCATTATATAGAATAGGCTCAAGCATGATCTAAGAATATAATTTGTACTATTTGATCAAATTTGTATCCAAATTAATTGAACTAATTTTAACTAAATTTATTGGTTTATTTTTATGCTAATAAGCTTTAATCATTATTAAATCATTTGCTACATGAGAAAATCCATCAATCTAAAATTAAACTAAAATATTTTAAATTGGACTATTATGAATATAATAATATAAATATTAGCATTCTATGAATAATAGTCTGATATGATATTCTTTTAGCTGTTAAAATGATCATCTGTATTAATACTATCTAATTGCTGAAGTGGATTTTGATTAAATATAATAGGGACAATTTGGCTAAATGTAAAATCCAAAAATTAATGTATACATATAAAATCGAACCTCAATTAAATTTAGAATGAGTTACCCAATCACACCAGTCCAAAGCATCAATCAATTGATTCCCAGCTATATATAGTATCCCACCTCCACGTCAGTTTCCTTTTGTTCATAACTCAAATTTATCACCAGTTTATGATACAAATACTGTAATAATTCATTAACCATTACCCCTATCTCATTCATTTATAATCTTATCATTGGATATTTGCCATTCATCTCTCTTTAACCTCTAATATCAAAAACATCAAATATTCAATATTTAAAAAACTACAAATCATATTGATTTTTATCTTTTAATCAGCTTTTATTCAATTATTAATATTTAAAATTATATTCAGTCAAAATGGCTATGTCAATTGGTAAAAACTTTGGCAAATTGAAACAGGTAATTATTCAATCCATTGTATTTATTTCAAATCAAATCTGAAATGGACCCCATCTTTAAATCTTCCTCAACTCATTCTAATCTTTATTACCTTAATAGTGGACTTCTGAGAAGTTAGGAAGTGCTGATAAAACTGAAGTCAATGAAGATTTTAAAATTTTATCGGAAGAAACCGATAATAGAAATGAAACTTTGCAAAAATTAGAAGCTCATGTCGATTTATATTTAAAAAATTTGGGTATTTATAATACTTTTACTTAGTATTTTGTAGATTATTGAACTTCGATATTATTATAATAGGTAAACGTAAGGCTACAGCTGAAGACAAGAATAAAACTATGCCAATTGAAGCTTTGGCACACGTTATGATTAATCAATCTGCGATTATTGGAGAAGGAACAAACTATGGTATACCATGTACTTGCCATTAGTGATATTCATTTTCTTATACCTTTATATAGGAAAGGCATTGTTTAAAGTCGGTACTGCCCATGAAAAGATTGCGAATATTCAGCTCGAATATGTAAGTATATGAATTTACAAAAATTTCCCTTTTAACCTAATATTTACATTTTTAGGTTAATAAAGTGCGTGCTGGCTACTACAACAATCTTGAAAAATCTTTATCCGATTTGAAAGACTTTTATGTAAATAACGTATTATTTGTCAACCCAATCCGTTTTTCTAATTTCAAGTTATAGAAATTAAAAGCCAAATTGGAGAACAGACGTTTAGACCTAGATGCCAAATTGAGTCAAATGCAAAAAGCTAAGAAAGAGAAACCCGAACTGGAAGAAGCTGTAAGAGCCGCCCAAAACAAATATGATGATTCTTTAGCAGATACTTTCAACAGAATGATTATGATTAATGAAGCTGAAGAATTACAAGTACGTGACTTGGCTACTTTTGTTGAATCCGAGTTGAATTATTATACTAAGTGTGCTGAAATTCTCACTCCCTTACTCTCATCTATTAAAGAGCTCTCAAACAATCCCCGTCCCAAGCGTAATTATTCGTTAGGACCTACTGCCAGCGACTCCTACTCTTCATCTTACTCAAATCGTTATCGCGAATATGATGATCATTCTGTCCACACTCCCGATTCTATAGATGATGATCGTTCTAACTATTTCGAACGTAGAGAGCTTAATCGTAGTAAGAGCATTGGCAGCAACTCAGGCAGATCCAACAGTAAGCCCCCTCTACCACCTCCTCTTGCTCCTCGCAAAAAGGTCAAACAGATGCGATGCATATATGGTTTCTCTTCCAATGACAGTGAAGAATTAAGCATGGAGCCTGGAGATTTAATTACTGTCATTGAGGAAGTTGACGAAGGCTGGTGGATTGGTGAGATTAAAGAAGGTCGTACCAAGCGTGTTGGTATGTTCCCCGTCAACTACACTGAACCTGTTACGGCCACTGCACCAACTCCAACTCGCTCCGAATCCTACCATAGTAATTCTTCAGCCTCTCAAGACCCTTGGAATCCTAACAAGCCCGATCCTTTTGATGAGCCCCAAGAAATTGAATATTCTTCTTCTACCAGAAAAGTTTCAACCCCGACACGCAAGCCCATCCCAGGTATGATGACTGACTCAGATTCTGAATCACGTCCTGGCTTCCGCAGATCTATGTCATCCAATAGCGTACCCCCTCCCCGTCCCAGTGGTCCTAAGCCTACGGGCACTGTCCGTTCATCTGCTGCTTCAGGAACCGCATCTCCAAACCGTCTTGGTGCTCAGCCTCCAGGTGGAATGAGCGCACGTTCTAATTCATCAAATTCGTTTGCCAATGACGATGCAGAAGATGTCTGCCGCGAGTGTGGTTGTGACGACTTCTGTGCCAATCCTTTTAAGAGGGGATCTTGCAACAATTGCTTCCATAAACATTGATTGTTCTCACTATCGAAATTATTCACCCAATTTCATTCAAATACAATTGGGTATATTGTAATTCCAGTTCTACTATAATTTTTACTAAATATATTTAAAATTTTCAATGTTTGATCAATATCATTTCAACCATTTTTTCTATATTAAAAGCCTTAATTTAATAATAATAAATTTAATTTTAGCCCAATTCGTTAATTTTGAGCCTTGAACAAAATATTATCTTATGATATCACGTATCCATTTGATAAAATTACTTATTATTGTTAAAATGAATGGATTTGGGCATTTTTAGATTAAACTTTTCTCTTATAATTTACATTTTCCATACCCTTATGTGCTTTTGGAAAATAGATAATCCGACATAATTTTATCTGATTTAATACAATTTTCGAAATTTACATAATAAATCAATCTATTACTTAATTGGAAAAAATTTTTGAATATTTTGATGAGTAAAATAGTATAAGTATATATAAATTTTATTCCAATCCTGATCTGATAAAGAATAATATTATTTACTAAAATACAATTTTACTGTTATCAATAATTTATATAATCTAATCATAATACTAATTATAGTAATATTGGCTTTGTTAAAAATTGAGCTAATAATATTTATATTGCACACAAAACAACATGCAAATTTTTTCTAATTTTCAATTAATATAATATTGTTATCATTTGTTTGTTCAAGCTATTAATTTCATTATAATACTTTATATTAATCTTAAAATTTATGAAATAAAAAAATTAATTTAAACTTAAATTAACCAAGTTAATATATTTTCAAAATAATTAATATCCATAAAGTAGAATAATTATTCTTTATTAATATTATTATTCATAAAATTTTAGTAATACATAATTTATTTTTTTAAATGTTTTAATTATTATATTATCAAATCTCACTTAGTTTACCTTGAATAATTTTGCATCTATATTCAACTATCTTAGCTGAAATAATTTTCTACAAAATATAAATGATGTATTTAATAACATTAATTAACTTTATTTTGAATATACTGTTTAATACTCTTGAAGGGTAAGATAATCCAGGGTGATTCAAGAAAGTTTGACTATATTCATGTTACGATTTCAAACTCAATCAATTATTTAATACATATAAGTCGTGAAATAATGGTACTGAATACGAAATTATTTAATCAGGATGGTATTTGATTTTAAAAAACATTTGTTATTTTGGTTACTATTAAGTTACATAAAAAATAATTTTCAAAAACTCAATGTTACGAATATAAACTAATGCTATCTATCAAAATACTAGTCTAATAAAATTCAATGCTTAAAAATATAATAATTTGTGATTAAAAATTAGAGAGTAAATTGATATACCAGAAAAATTGTTAATTTATCAGTGAAATAATATTAAGCTTATTTATGAACTTAGAAAGTTATAAGCAAATATATTGAAAATAGTATAATGATACAATTAATGGTTTAAACTCTATCATCAATTAATTTTGTTTATCGTATTATTTTGTACAAATTAAACATTTGTTATAAATAGATGTTTGAAAAAAATTAGTTGGTAGCTTGGACGACACCAACTTGAGCGGGACGGATGACACGACCGTTCAAGGTGTAACCGATTTTTTCAACGGCGAAAACAGTGTTAGCATCCTTGTTGGGAACGGGAGCTTGGTAGAGAGCTTGATGTTGGTTGGGATCGAATTCTTGGTCAATGGGATTGATTTGTTCAACACCGTGGCGCTTCAAGGTCTTGAGAAGTTCTGTCTGGGTCATGGAGACACCACTGTACAAGTCAGCGAGCTCTTTGTGGTTTTCTCTATCGTTGTACTTAGCTTCGGGAACAGATTTCAAGGCTAAACCTAAGATATCGACGGTATCAACTAAATCTTTAACGAACTTTTGAATGGCAAATTGAGAAGCTTGTTCCTTTTCCTTTTGAGTGCGTTGTCTAAGGTTTTCCATATCGGCTAAAGCTCTCAAGTAACCATCCTAATTAAGGGTGAATAAAATGGATTGAATAAAATAAAAGCTATATTACTTGTAATTTGGATAACTTTTGTTCCTTTTCTTCTAATTGCTTTTTGAGTTCAGCAGTATGGTCAACTTCTTTGGCTTCTTTGGTTTCTTCAGGCTTGGCTTCAGTCTTAGCTTCATCAGAGTTGGTTTCAGTGGTATAGAAACGAGTATTGATAGCAACACGATTGACAGCTTTTAAAGGAGCAAAAGCGGGGGTATTATTTCTGATGATGTTAGAACTTGATCTATAAGCTAATCTAACAATTGTATTCATTTTATGCTGTATTAAAAATTTAATTAGCCAAGTATTAATATATTTTTGTTAATTTTTATTATAAAATCGAAACAAATACAATTTATACTTAACTTTAATAAAATTAAATTATGGGTACCTCATGTTATCTACCTGTTTACGGTAAAATTCGGGGGTAATAATTGTTCAATTGAGAAAATTATGGATATTGAGAACTGACATTCGGATTAATGGATGATTTTATTTAATAATTTAACAGAAATACACTTCAACTGAATTTGTTATATTTTGATGATCATATTGTGACATACTGCCAGATTTTATAAAAATATATCAGCCATCTTCTAGTAATGAAGCTAAATTATAAACTAATGAAAAAATAAGTTAATAATTGGGGGAAATATATCGATTTTTTAAGGATAATGGACCTTTTTTATATTCTAGAATCTTCTGCTATCCAGCAAAACTGTTTGCAATTTTTTTCAATTTTAAATAATTAATGGTTCTTTTAGTAATGGAACTATTTATAGAGTTAAATCATCCTTAGGGAATATATATGGGTTATATTGGACACAATACTTTACAATATATATAATGGAATCATTATAATTCTAATAGAATGTTCAAAACAAATATTATAGATACATTAATATTAAAGTGAAATAATTTAGATTAATATTGTAAACCTATTGGAAAATATTATATCACTTTGTTAAATCATTAATATTTTCAAAAATATATATTAACAATGCAAATAATATTGAATTGGAATATTTTAATTTATAAATAGGAGCTCATATAATAAATCACACGTATAAAAGCTAAATACATATATTGTTTGAAAACGTTATTATCACCTTAAATTTGTACTCATAGTTTAATCAATTTTCTGTTCAGAGTAGTAGAATATTTATACTACACATTAATATATATCTTATTTATTACTTTCCTATTTAAAACAATAAACTCACCACTCTTAAATTGAATAAAATGTATCAAATATATTGTTAATTTTGATTGAAATAAAAAATTCCATATATGGATTAATTATTTAATATGGAATTTTAAATGATATAACTTCTTATAAATAGTTTGATAGGATGATCTTTAGATTGCAAAACGACCCCGGTTACAATATTTAACATAGAATTGTTTTAAAAATGGAATATATATCATGTAATTATTGAACTATTACCAATTTTTTCATAAATTTTTTAAAGTACAATTATAATGCTCAGTTAACTGGTAAAACAATCGATAAATATATATATATATATGTTAAGTATTAATTATTTACATTAGAAAGCATCTTCCTAACAGGTTCCTTTAAATTTATAGAGTCTTAAGTTAAATTAACATTTCATCGTTGGCTTTAACAATATCAAATGTATATTGAATATTATATAATTTAATATTGCCGCTAAAATATATATTAAAATTATAATATAAACATTTGATATCACTCAAAAGTGTTTAATCAAATTAATTTCTTCATTTAGTTTTAAAAATATTTCTTTAAACTTAAAAACTGATTAGCAAACTACTATTGAAATAAATATAAATATAATTAAAAATAAGTAATTGATTAAGGATTATATTTACTTGATTAAAGTTTGAAGTTTTTCAAATCAGAAAACATTTTTTAGACTGAATCAAATTAAGCTTTATAAAATTCACATTTTTGTAAAATAAACGAAGTAGACATTATCAAATATTAAACAAATTAGTTGAAATATTAAACTAACTCTCAATAAACTATTCAAAATAAATTCTAATATATAATCTAAAAATTTAAATTTCAAAGGTATTGGTAACAAAAATTTAGGCTCATACGTTAATTATTATTCAAATATTCTAATGTTTTTATTTCTCACAAGTGAAGGCTATAATAATACACAAATTGTTGAATTATGATTTTCAAGTCATTAGCCAAGTTAATTTATCTTATTGATATTTGATTTAAAGTTATGGGATTCCAATGAAACTCTGTTTGAAAATTGAAATAAAGTGATAAAAATTTGCGAACAATAAAATTTGATTGAGTTCAAATACCTATTAACTATATTAAGACATTTCAAATATCAGGTATATATATTTTGATTTGGTTAGTCATTTATATTTATTTTAATTTTGAACTACGTATTAATATTCAGAATTTGCTACAGCCATATTAATCTATATTTTTATTGATATTGACCAAATATAATAAAATTTCAAATCAATTTATCATATTTTATACCAAACTTGACACTGTTTTTAATATTTTATCCCTTTTATCGAGTTTATGCTTCAAATATAGTATTTATATTTATGAAATATTTTTTCGTTGAAAATTATTAAACTAAAGTTAAACTCTTTTTGATTAAGAAATATTGACTTTAGAATACTATCTATACCACCAAATTTATAATTGTAATTAGATATTGCTTCAAAGTATTCAAATTTTAAATAAACCAAATTTTTTAACAAATTTTTTATTTGAATCAAATTTAATTTTTTAACAGATTTGCTAACAGACAATTTGTATTAAAAACACTCAAATTCAAAATTTTCACTATCCCATAATTGTATTTGAGAGACATGAAATTTAAATTTATTCTAAATTTTATTTTAAATAATCCTTTCACAGAAACGCTAAACCTTTCATTTTCTTAAGTTTTAGATTTTCTAACTTAATAATCAATAATCCAAAATGGTGAGCGCTAAGAAGAACAAAAAATCTACCGAATCTATCAACTCCCGTTTGGCTTTGGTTATGAAGAGTGGTAAATACAACTTGGGTTACCGTTCCACTCTCAAGTCCATCCGTCAAGGTACCGCTAAGTTAGTTATCATCTCCGGAAACTGCCCTCCTTTGAGAAAGTCCGAAATTGAATACTACGCTATGTTGTCTAAGACTGGTGTCCACCACTACACTGGTAACAACATTGAATTAGGTACCGCTTGTGGTAAATACTACCGTGTTGGTGTCCTCTCCGTCACTGACCCCGGTGATTCCGATATCATCAAGGATAACTCCGAATAAGCTGATGTACAAATAGGTTCCAAAACCAATAAAACTTTTGAGAAAGAGGTTTTTGCGAATCAAACCCCATTGAAAATAGCAGATCATCCCAAACTAGCTCTGTTTCACTATTAGATCCGTCTTTTAATTACTAACACTATTTATATTAACCTTAAATATTTTTAGTGTCTTACTCATATATAGCGTCTTTAAAAATTAGTATTAAATACACATATCAATTAATCTTTACTATCGAAAATATCGAATATAAGATACTCATAGTACTTTTGAATTCTATATTAAACATCTTAAAAGTTTTAGAATTATTTTAAGATTACCTGGTAATTCTAGATCTATTATACAATTCTCATCAACATTATATTTTATGCATATCTTCTATTTGATTTGTTCCAATTCACATCTCAGTTGTTGACTAAAGCACCAATTCTCAGACTATTTCTGTAAGTAATCTTTATATTTATACATTTATTGATATGTTTTTAATACATTCTGTTTTGATATTTACATTTAAAAATTATTACTAGATTCTATTTATTTTCAATCTATGTAATAATATTTACCAACTTAGTTCGAATCATACGACTAATTTATATTAAGCAACAAATGGATATATCATCCATTAACTAATATATGTACACTTATATTCATCTTCAAATTATATTTATTATTATTATTTTAAAGTTTGTTGGTATAATTTAAATTCATTTATTTTCAACTCTAATTATAACATTGGAATAAGATAATGATAGGTAAATGCTTATATTTCCAATTGAGTTTATATATCAATTAAAAAATTTATTTAATATCAATTATCAATTAATTATATCTGATACTTTTAAACCTTGTAATTTTTATAAGCAATTTGTTTTTCATTAATAATCCAAATATTAATTTATTAAATATTCAAATCAAAAATCAAATTTATCAAATAATATTGTAATCAATATTAGGAGTATAATTATACTAATAATTTAAATTCTGATAATTTTGTTCAAAATTAATCTTTTATTAAAGGTATTGTTTGATTGAAATTTTTCATATTTAATTGCTTTTAAGAAAAATGATTTTAATTTACCTAGTAATCTTAATCATCATAATATTTATCACAAATGCTTTTAAATAAATAATTGATTTAAAAATATAAAATTTATAATTAATTTGATATATAATTTTTTAGATTTATATATATTATCAATTATTTAATAATTTTTTATTTTATTTTTATGAAAAAAATTAAATTTAAAATTTA
>JNEM01016950.1:0-15896 GCA_000697335.1 Conidiobolus incongruus B7586
AGGAATCCAAGTGACACTAGAGTCTATAATATCTGGACACATCTTCATCACTTGAATTCCTTTGATCAATAATGGGATATGCTCAGTAATGTTCCAAGCTCCATTTATAGTATCTCCTGAGATCTGACCAACACGATGGATGTGTAAAGGAATATCATATTGTTGAGACCATACTTGAGCAACAGTTTCGGTGACTAGTTTAGAGAGATTATAGCCATTGCAAGTGGCAACATTAACAAGTTTGGTACTGAGCTTAGTTTCAGGAATGGCTTCAATGTCATGTGGAGTAGATGGGAAAGTAGCTCCAATAGTCGATACCAGATTATAAATTACTCTTCGTTGTGATAAGACTGAGAGCTTCATGAGGTTCTTGGAAGCAGCAATACAATCATCAAAAGCGTCTAAACCCTTCAAAAAGTTCATTGTCCATCCAACATGGTGAACATGAGTCAAATTAGAAAGAAGTGAATCATAAGTTTCTTTGGTAAGGCCCAATTGATCTTCATTCAATCTGACAGCAAGTGGAACAATTTTACTGAAATGATCTGGTTCGATTGAAATGAAACGTTGTGAAAAACTGCTTTCAAGCTTCTTCTTGGCTTCATTATCGTCTTTAGCTCTGATCATAGCATACACTTTCGATACCTTAGATTGTTGAACCAAGTTCTTAATCATAAATGATCCCAATGAACCATTAGCACCAGTGATGGCAATGTGGAAAACATCAGTAGGAAGTGATTTGGCTTGAGGTTTTTCGAGTCCTAACTCAGAGTATCTAGCAATGTATTCGTCAACTTGTTGTTGATACACTTGTAAAGATTTAGTCATGGGTTGCACTCCTTGTTTAAACTTTTCAACAAAAGTAACCAATTTCTCAACAGTATCATTATCATAAATATCAGTTACTTTGAGTTCCAAATTGGATATTCTTGATTTCAGAAGATTTCTGAATCTCATTGCTGACAATGAGTCCATTCCATTGTTGAAGAAGCTGTCACTGTTGCCAATAGCTTTTCCAATAGTTGATCTCAGATATGATCTAACAATAAATTCAATGTTACCCCTTCGAGAAGAATTGTTATTGAGTTCATGCGATTCATCAGTGCTATACCCTGATTCCATTTTTTCAACAATTTGCTTTACTTCTTGTTCAAGCATTTAGGCGCATCTGCTTCTCATTAAATTGTATTTTAATGTGACTGGTAATTTTTTTTTCGTAATTCATAGGCAAATAGTAAATCATTTCTTCATAAATTCGAGAGTGCGAAGGGGCGGATTCATTAGCAGTTTTGACATAGGATTTGACTGTCGATATTACTGTTCTCAAAAGAGATGAGAGAACGTTATTGATATCTAGTTGAATCATCATGTTGTTTATTTGTTGACTAGTTTCTAGAATAGCACATCTGTCTACAAATGGGCAGCAATTGATCTTATCTTCCATTATGATTGGATCGGTTTTTTCTTCATTTATATACACAATAGTATCATCTGTTCTCGTGAGATAATTCACAAGTCAAGGATTATGACCAATAATTTGAAACATATCCTTCGTATGGTATTCCCCCATCTTCATCCAAATCTTGGTCACAAGCAAAGGAAGGAACTTCTGTTAAAATAATCAATTTCACTAAATCATTTCCCCAAGCTTTAAATCTATACTGCAACCCATCTAAAGGCGTGAATGGGATTAAATGCTCGTTGTTTCTGTCAGAGTAGCATTTCATTATCATTCCACACTCTGCAGTGCCAAACATGAAAAGAGGGGTTGTTCCATTTTCGAATATAGATTGAATTATCCACTTGGATAGCTGAAAACCATTGAATTTAACAAAATCCATAGTTTTGAAAATATTCCATTCTTGTGATTGAGCAACATGATCGCAATATTCAATAAGCTCTTTCGCAATTCATGGTGATATCCAAATAGCTTGAAGCGAAGTCTGTTGAATTGAACTCAATATCATTTTAGAGGGATAATGGCTCCCTGGACCAACATCTGAAGATAAAATTACTTATTTTTCTATATATATTGGGAACCGCTATTGCAAAGACTCCTGCAACATGAAATAATGGATTGAAGTAAATTCTTTAACTTTACCATCTGATTGCTGTATGACTTGTCGATTCCTAAATATTGAACTACTCGATTCAAATGTGGAACCAATTTGGGAAAAGATGTGAAGCAAGCTGAATGAAGCATGTAAGCAGCATCATGTAGTTCCTTTTCTTGAGATTCGAGAGGAATCAAGAGCTGATATTCAGAAAGAAAAAGGTACTGTGGGAATTCAGCAATCCATTTGGGAGCCAATACCAAGTCTGGGATCTCCTTTTGGATTCCTTGAACCTTATCTTCAAAATAATCTTGATAAATGAGAGCTCGAGAATTAGATTCTTTTAAAAGATGGATGGTGGCTTCAAGAGAGTTACGAGGTGACAAGAGTACAGGAGCAACATTTATGCTCATTAAACCCATCATATTCCATAAATAATGAGAATCGGAATAGGATAATAGACCAACATTTCTACCATTTGAAAAGTTGATTTGATTCAACTTTTCATAAAAATATTTAGCAGAGGTAGATGTAATATAATAGAATTGCTCATAGCTAATATCGATGTACTTTCCATTGGGGTTAATAGAAATCGCGGGATGCTGTATATTTTGTCCTGGGATAACGTTATCTTCAACCAAGTCCAAAAATCGTCCAGTAGATGTATTACAAATTTCATATTTTTTTAAATTCTAAGCGTTAATGTTGATATTAAACCAATCTCAGTCTTTTACTAATGATTACTTTCACTAGAAATGTTCATCATTTACGGCTTATGAAATCAGAAGTTTAATTTAACTTTATCCGATAATCCCGACTAAATATATTATCCATACCTTTGACAAGCTTCAATATTATTCAGATTAATATTAAACATGCTGAGAATAAAGTAATTTTAACTAATAAGTAAAAATTTTTTATTAACTCATACTTTTAAATAACACTGTAAACAATTAATCAATTTAAATTAATTTAAATTTTTCAATAAAATCACAGCCCATTTTTTGAAATATGAGAAATTTATTATTTTCTCTTTATGGATATTTTTAAGGTTCTATTAAATATTTTTTCATCAAAACTTGATAATCAAATAATTAAAAAATTTAGTTAAAAATATTAAGTTTTTCTCAGGTAATCAGATACAATGGATTAAATAGAACAGATCATATTAATATATTTAACAAATATTTAATTACAATTTAATTCAAATAATTGTCTTAAAAATAATGATACTTATTACGATATCAATGGGAGGATGACGAGTGTGAATATTTTATGTATAATGAAATATAATGCTCGGATATTGAAAGTTTATAGATTATAAGATATTAGTGATTGTTATTATGTAATTATGAAATCCTATATTTCATTTGCTATAAATACCAATTATTCAATTTAATTCTCGTATAAACGAATTAACCGGATATTTTAGTATTACTTTTTAAAATTGATTTAAATTCGAGTAATTAATCACAATCAATATTTATGATTTCAATACTACTATATCAGGATCCCCGAAATTTTCAGAAAATTCTTTAATGTATTAAATTTGAATTTTCAATCGAGAATAGTTTTTTTTTGAAAAAATTCTTTTCAATCAGCCTATTAGTTAATATGTATATGACTATCAATATATAATATTTAAATGGTTTTAAAAAGGATTATATTGTTTTCGCTTCAAACTAAACCAAATGCCAAAGGTTAATCATAGTGCAAAGTATCTCAGATTGAATAATATCTGATGAGTATGGCGGATGATTTGATTTGCCTTTTATCTATTCACATATAAGAGTTATCAATTAGGCTAATGTATAATCTATCAGTTTATTTAACATGATCTAAGTATGATCCCCAATAAACCGCTGCACACCAAATGAATTTCAAATAATTATTTAATGACCCTCGAGGCAAATGTCACAATACCCATAAAATAGTCAATAAATTATTTTATTCACCAAATTTTGATGAATGAGTGGTACTAAAATGAATGCATCAATTTTTAATTATACTAAAACACGGCAAAATACATTTGAAATCAATTGTCTTTAATATACAGTTCAAAACAAACCCAAAAGTAATGTGTTGGATAATTGATTACTATGAATGGCATCTGTGTTAATGTATACATATAAAATGATGAAATGTAGAAAAATTGAGAATACGAAATAAAAACATTTGATTGATAATAAAAATATCTGAAAGTTTTTATGATGATTTTATAATCTATTATAAAATCAATCAAGTTGCTTGATCATAATTTTCTTATATTCCAAATTTCATATTGCTATAAAAATAAATTTAATGGTAAATATTTAATAGGCATATGAGATCATCAACAAGATTTGAAATATCAAATGATTATTTCCATATATTAAAAATTACGATTGTTATATGAAATACATAAAAATCATTTTTCATAATCTATTCTAATTAAAGAGCGCTTTAAAATTTAGTTGTTAAAATTTTATTTGTTATTATATTTATTAATTTCATGTTTTGAAGTATTAATTTTGATTTTTAATTTTGCCTCGAATATAATGAAAAGAACTATAATCAAACCATTTATCCACTTTTTTGAAAAATTGAAATTGTGTAAAGATAATGTTTTGATATATATAATTAAAGACAAAAATGCTATATTTTAATAAAAATTGGCCAAATTAATAAATAATAAAATATAAAATAATTGGTATATATTATATAAATATTATAAATACACAATTTTTATCCAATGATTAATGACTATTTTTTGATGTTTAATTAACATTTTACTGATAATATAATTTTATAACTATAAAGTGTTTATAAAAATGTATGATATAAAATATCCCGAAAATTGTAATTTCAATAAGTTGTTTATTATTGAATTGAAGTAATAGTGCTTTACAATTTTGATTATAATTTGTATAAATTTTTAATATTTCTAATATGAAGTTGACGGTTAAATATTTAACCGAATAATATTTTGAAATTTAAGTTGGTGACTTCTTATTCCAAAGCTAATATGCATTTAGATAAATGAACAAGCAGATTGACTAGTATAAAAGGCCTTCAAAGTTTTATATTGCTAATCAGAAAAACTTAAGTATACAATAATACAACTATGACACCCATTAAATTTTCATCTACTGGTCGATATATTGACTTAGTGAAAGAGAACGCTATCTCAGGACAAAATGTACAATATCCTGCAATCTCGATTAACCCCAATGGAAAGTATATCGATATTGATTATGAACAATTCTACCATATTACATCTAATTCTGCTAAATACTTTTATGAACAGTTGGATCAAACGAACTTATCAAACAGTAGAAATGTTGGTCTATTATCCCATTCTGATTCTCATTATTTATGGAATATGATGGGTTTAATGAGCATAAATGTTGCTCCTGTACTGTTGTCACCTCGTAACTCGCTTGAAGCAACCATCCATCTTTTGAAAGAATCTAATTCTCGAGCTCTCATTTATCAAGATCATTTTGAAGATATGGTTCAAGAAATCCGAAAGGAGATCCCAGACTTGGTATTGATCCCCAAATGGATTGCTGAATTCCCACAGTGTCTTTCTCCTGCTGAATATCAACTCTTAATTCCTCTTGAATCTCAAGACAAAGAACTTAATAATGTAGCTTTCACCCTCCATTCCTCTGGCTCTACCTCATATCCAAAATTGGTTCCTCAATTAAATCGAGTATGTTTCAACTCTGGACACAGAACAAGTCTAGAAAGATTACCTTTAGACCGCAAAGAATTATGCTTTTTTCCATTATTTCACGCTGCAGGGATTTTAAGTTTGATAATTGCAGATATATATCAAATGAAAACTATGATTCTATCTCCAGATATGAGTCCAGGAAGCCATTTTTCATCTAAGATGATATTAGATTTGGTTCAACAGTTGTCTCCTAAAGTTCTATTAATTTTACCTCTGATGGCCAAAGAACTTATTGAATACTGTGATCATGTACCTCAATCCGAAGGATGGAACATTCTGAAGCCTGTTGAATTTATTAGATATGGTGGTGCCCAGCTTCCTAAACTTATGATCCAGACTTTATTTGATAATGGAATCACTCCTTTTTCAATATATGGAGCTACTGAGTGTGGTATGTTAACAAGATGCATACCAGATAAGAATAACGAATATTTGATCACTTTGACCCCTGCCGAAGGTTTACAATATAAACTTAAATATTGGGGAGATAACATAGTAGAGTTAGTGGTTCTGAAAGATGATCCTTGCCTTGCATGTGTTCAAGATAGAGATGAAGAAGGAAACTATCCTACCAAGGACTTATTCCAAGTCATCAGTCAAAATCCTCTCTTATTGAATTATCTTTCAAGATCTGATGATACCATTATCCATGTAAATGGCGAAAAAACCAATCCAATCCCAATGGAAGATATGATCAATCGCTGTCCATTTGTAGATAGATGTGCTATTCTAGGAACTGGTCAACAAATGAATACTCTTTTGGTTCAATTGGATGTTAATGAAGTTCTATCAGCTTCCTTACCAACTGTCATTTCATCCATTAAGTCATATGTTAAATCCTGCTAACGAATCTGCTCCTTCACACTCTCGAATTTATGAAGAAATGATTTACTATTTGCCTATGAATTACGAAAAGAAAATACCAATCACAATGAAAGGTAATTTAATGAGAGCCAAATGTGCTAAGATGTTTGAAGACGAAGTGAAAAAAGTTGTGGAGAAAATGGAATCTGGTTATATTAGTGATGAATCTCGTGATTACAACAGTAATACTTCTGTTCAAGGTGGTAGTATCCAATCCCTTATTGAATCTTGTTTAAGATCTAGCATCGATAAAGTCATTAGCAACAGTGATAGCTTCTTCAACAATGGAATGGACTCATTATCAGCAATGAGATTCAGAAATCTTCTCAAATCAAAAATATCCAATTTGGAACTCAAAGTAACTGATATTTATGACAATGATACTGTTGAGAAATTGGTTACTTTTGTTGAAAAGTTTAAACAAGGAGTGCAACCCATGACTAAATCTTTACAAGTGTATCAACAACAAGTTGACGAATACATTGCTAGATACTCTGAGTTAGGACTCGAAAAACCTCAAGCCAAATCACTTCCTACTGATGATTTCCACATTGCCATCACTGGTGCTAATGGTTCATTGGGATCATTTATGATTAAGAACTTGGTTCAACAATATAAGGTATCGAAAGTGTATGCTATGATCAGAGCTAAAGACGATAATGAAGCCAAGAAGAAGCTTGAAAGCAGTTTTTCACAACGTTTCATTTCAATCGAACCAGATCATTTCAGTAAAATTGTTCCACTTGCTGTCAGATTGAATGAAGATCAATTGGGCCTTACCAAAGAAACTTATGATTCACTTCTTTCTAATTTGACTCATGTTCACCATGTTGGATGGACAATGAACTTTTTGAAGGGTTTAGACGCTTTTGATGATTGTATTGCTGCTTCCAAGAACCTCATGAAGCTCTCAGTCTTATCACAACGAAGAGTAATTTATAATCTGGTATCGACTATTGGAGCTACTTTCCCATCTACTCCACATGACATTGAAGCCATTCCTGAAACTAAGCTCAGTACCAAACTTGTTAATGTTGCCACTTGCAATGGCTATAATCTCTCTAAACTAGTCACCGAAACTGTTGCTCAAGTATGGTCTCAACAATATGATATTCCTTTACACATCCATCGTGTTGGTCAGATCTCAGGAGATACTATAAATGGAGCTTGGAACATTACTGAGCATATCCCATTATTGATCAAAGGAATTCAAGTGATGAAGATGTGTCCAGATATTATAGACTCTAGTGTCACTTGGATTCCTGTGAACACTGCAGCTGATGCGATTGTTGAGATTGGAAGTCAAGATCAAACCACTCAAAACTCATTTGCTCATATTATCAATCCTTTACAATATGATTGGAAGATCATCTACAATGCTCTTAAAACATATGGAATTGAATTCCAAGTTGTACCAGTTCAAGAGTTCATCACCCAGCTTAAAACCAATCCCAAATTCCAAAATGCTGATGACAATCCTGTCGTCACTTTGACAGATTTCTTTGACAATGTCTTCTTATCAGGTCATGGTACTGTTCTTGAAACCGAATTGACTAAATTATCTTCACCATCTATTGCTCAATGTCCTGCTTTAGACAATGATCTAATGATGAAATATTTGAAATTCTGGAAAGCTCAATATTTTATATAATAACTGGAAATATTTTAAATATAAATTCATCAATATTTATATATTTTTTCTTTTATAGTTTATCAATTATCATTAATTAACTCTATTTCAAAGATCATTTTAGCAATGTAATTTATATTTTTGGAATATATATCACTATATATATATATATATTTGAAATACTCTTTAGAAGAATTAAACCATAATACTAATTATGAAGTTAAACTAATACTTTCTTTATTTTTCAATTATATAAAGTAATTCGCTACCTTGTAATGAGATATTTTAAAAAATTAGAAGTTTCAATTTAATAGATCTATTTATTTCAGTTAAAAAATTTGTAACAAATCCTTTGATAATAATCATTAAAAATTTTATTTTAACAATATTTTAACTAAATAAATATTGATATACTAGGTTAAAGAAATCAACAAATCTCTTAATTTCTCAGTAATAATATATAAATATAGTTATAAAATATTAAAAATGTATAAATAATATAAAATAGAATTCATATATTTAAATTATATATATATATATATATTGAATATCATTTCTTATTAAAAAAACTTTTGATTAAAAATTTAAGATTGAGTTAAACTCTATACAAATTAAATAATGATTATTAATAGTTTTTAATATAGTATTATTAAAGCTTTTTCTGAAATTTTCAGGTTATTTAAGATCCTAAAATAGCTTATAAATATAATATATTATCTCAAACTACTATTTAATGCTAATTTTGTCATTTTAAATATAATAATGAAATTATCTAAAGTTTATTTAAATTTGACAAACTAATTTTTACTATTGATGCTTTATTATTAATAAAATAAATGTATATTGAAAGATATTTTTTAATTTAATTAAAGAGCTATATAGATCATTTAATATTAATTATATATATATATATATATATATATATATATATATTAAAGACAAAGCTTAGATCAGTTAATAAAAATATAAACAAAATACATTAAAATTAATCAAAAGCTTAGAAAATATTGAAATAGATATAACTAAATAAAACCTAATAAAATATAGTTTAAAGTAGAGCTATTTATATTAAATAGTTATTATTTATAAACCTTAAATTCCCTTACATAATTTTTTATTTAAAAACAAAACAAAATATTGAAATATTAATATTAATAAATAGTTATTAATTGTAAATTATGATAATCGATTAAAATATTATTTACTTTCCTTATTTAGTTTTAAAACAAATTAATATTAAGTTTTAGATTATCTTTTAAATAATTTTTATCTAGTGTCCTTATTATAAAGAAATAAAAAAGTAACTGTGAAATACCTTTTATATAAACAAAATTAAATAAAACTACCATATCAAATACGTTATTTTGATTATAACTTAAGTATTGATAATTATTCTAGGTAATTAAAAATATACTTAAATTCTTGTAAATGAATTAGATAAATTTGTTAAATATTAAATTTCAACCTTGAATAATCAAACTATGGTTTAACTCTTAAAAGCTTGTTAAAATTATTGTAAATACCCTTTAATATAAAGAAGAATCTAAAATCTATATTATATATTGTTCTTTATAATAGATATATTCATAATTTTTTAATTTTGACTTTATAATATTGCAATTACTGAATTTATATATTTTTAGTTCATTGTATTACAAATCAAAATTTGGTATTTTTAATTATAATTTTAAAATTTTTATTTCGGTGAATATAGTATTCAACTTCTTTTTTTGGAAATTTTCATAGTTCTCCAAATTTATAATATATTTCAAATATTAAATGATCAATAAATTATTTCATATTTAGATTAAATGAAATAAATAGAATAATTTTCATAAAATATTATATTTAATCTTACGTTCAAAATATAAAAATCAATAAATCATTTATTTTGATATATTATTCCTGTTTCTCCATTTAAAAGTATTTTGAGTTTGGCTCCTAATCTTATTTATTATTTTTAAATATATTAAATCAATTAACAATATTAATTTATTATGGATATGAATAAAATTACATTATTTAAAAGATTCAGATCTGATATTATATATTTTGTGTCAGCTATATTGATATTCTTTAATAAAAACTATAATATATAATTAGAATATTAATTTATTAAATTTGAATATATAGTTCTTATTTATTGCTTACAAACTCTCATCAAATTTGGTAAATATTGATTGAACATCATATAATATAAATAATCATACATTTAATATATATAAATATAATTAAGCATAGAATATTTAATATAGTTTATTCAATGATACACTATATTTCAACTTATTAATTATTAATAATAATGTATATTTTAATAATTTTATTTTAATCAACAGTAGGTTAAATATTATAAGATATTTTAAATCATTCAAATCTTTTCAGATTTTAAAGTCAGATTTCTATAGTTTATTAAATATATTATAACTGGTAGGCAAACTCACCCATTGGAAGGAATCACTTAAAAAATAAAGAATATTAGGCAAAAAGCTAAAAAAGTTAATAAAATATAAAGAGTAAAAGTAAAGATAGTAGAAGGGTATATGTATCAAGAAAGTCAAGTGGAATAAAAATCTTGAAAAAATAGAAAGTGGTTAATAATATGGAATTTCTAGAATATCACAAGTTCTTGGAGCTAGGGGTTAAAGTGTCCGTGACAATTATAATGAGAATACTTATAAAAATATTTTAATAGATTCAATAAAATTTTATTTTTTTATCATGTATTTTGAATAAAGAGTTAAAAAAATGATGTAAATTAAATATATATCTTTTGGAATGGAAATGTTATTTTTTAAACCAGTTTTAAATGATGAATTTTAAACAGGATCAAGGATTCAAAAATAAAATATATTTTGCAAATATACAAAAAAACAAACTAATAATACAAACAAAGTATATAATTTCTAACACTTCATTGTTAACCAATCAAATGTGATACCACAATATCAAGATAATTACCAAAACATTGCTAAATTAGGTTAAGAAAATTTTAGTAAAATCTTGCTAATATGGAAATTAATTTCGTGAATTTTGAAACAAATAATAAATTGTTCATAATTGTAATTTCATCACCTTCAAATATAGTTTGATACATCAAGTTTATTAATTTTACCCTTAACCAATTATTAAAAGATGATAAGCTAACATAAATTGACTCTTTATCGGAAACCCTATTATTTTATATTGATAATGCTTGAAGGCATTTTAATTCAAAAATATATTTATTTGTATGTTAAATTAAATGTTTGGATTGAATTTTGTAAATTATGTACAAAATTTAAATTAGCATTGAATTAATGAATGCACTTACTAGACCCCTTATGTATAGCAATATAGAAAGCATAGTTTATATCAGATATTTGATTTAATTGGAGTTGATGATTAATGTTAATTGTTTTGAATGTAAGGGAATTTAGTGTGGTTTTATAGGATAATATGTTTATACTTGGTTTGTAAAATAATTGAAGCCAATTCATATAAAGGGGCCTATTACCATTTAAAGATTTGAAAAATTCCGAGTATAAAAGATCCCTGAAAATTCAATATGTAATATAATTTTAGAAATTATTTTGATACAAATATGACTTCTATTAAATATTCTTCTACTGGGCGATTAGTTGACCTGATTAAAGATAATGCCTTACCTCAGAATAGAGTTAAATATCCTGCGATTTCAATTAATCCAGATGGAAAATATATCGACCTCACCTTTGAGCAGTTCAATAATGTTGTTTCTCATTCAGCTAAATACTTCCATGAACAACTACATCAAATCAATTTCTCTGATTGCAGAAATATTGGATTATTATCTTACTCTGACTCTAATTACTTATGGAATATGTGGGGTTTGATGAGTGTGAATGTTGCGCCAGTATTATTATCACCGAGAAACTCTCTGGAAGCAATCATACATCTAATAAAAAAGTCTGGTTCCCTTGCGCTCGTTTATCAAAAGCATTTTGAAGATATGGTTCAACAAATTAAAAAAGAAATCCCTTACTTGATATTGATTCCAAGATGGATTGCTGAATATCCTCAATGCCTTTCTCCAACCGAGTATCAGCTTTTAATTCCTCTTGAAGCTCGAGAAAAAGAACTTAATAACGTAGCTTACATTCTTCACTCTTCGGGTTCCACATCCTATCCTAAATTAGTTCCTCAATTGAATAATACAGTTCAACACTGTGGCCATAGACTAAGCTTAGCAGAAACTGAGTGTACAGGAAAAGAGATATTTTTCTTTCCATTATTTCACGCTGCAGGAATTCTTACAATGCTAGTTTCGAATGTATATCAAATGAAATATGTAATTTTATCCCCAGATATGAGTCCTGGAAGTCATTATTCGTCTAAAATGATATTAGATTCAGTTCAACAACTATCTCCGGAAGTTATTTGGATGTTGCCCTTAATGGTCAAAGAACTGATAGAATACTGTGATCTTCGTCCTCATTTTCAGGGATGGAATCTATTGAAAAATGTTAAATTTATTAAATATGGTGGAGCACAACTTCCTAAAATAATGATTCAGGCTCTGTTTGATAATGGAATCACTCCCTTTTCAATGTTCGGCTCTACTGAATGTGGAATGACAATGAAATGCTACCCTGATAGAAACAACGAGCATTTGGTTCCATTAACACCTTTAGATGGGTTGCAATATACATTTAAGGATTGGGGAGACAATATTATGGAATTGATTATTCTTAAAGATGACCCTTGCCTCGCATGTGTTCAAGATTTAGATAAAGATGGGAACTATCCAACGAAAGACTTATTTCAAATTGTAGGTCAAAATCCTCTCTTATTGAATTATGTATCCAGATCTGATGACACTATTATCCACGTAAATGGCGAAAAAACCAATCCAATCCCAATGGAAGACAAGATCAATCGCTGCCCATTTGTAGATAGATGTGCTATTCTAGGAACTGGTCAACAAATGAACACCTTATTGATTCAATTAGATATCAATAACGTTCTCTCGTCTCCTTTGACAACAGTAATATCGACAGTCAAATCTTATGTCAAATCTGCCAATGAATCCGCCCCTTCGCACTCTCGAATTTATGAAGAAATGATTTACTATTTACCTATGAACTCCGAAAAGAAATTACCAGTCACAATAAAAGGCAATTTAATGAGAAGCAGATGCGCCAAAATGTTTGAACAGGAAGTAAAACAAATTGTTGAAAAAATGGAATCAGGGTATGGCACTGATGAATCGCATGAACTCAATAACAATTCTTTTCAAAAGGATAGCATGGAATTTATTGTTAAATCATGTCTGAGATCAACCATTGATAAAGCTATTGGCAACAGTGACAGCTTCTTCAAAAATGGAATGGACTCATTGTCAGCAATGAGATTCAGAAATCTTCTGAAATCAAGAATATCCAATTTGGAACTCAAAGTAACTGATATTTATGATAATGATACTTTTGAGAAATTGGTTTCTTTTGTTGAAAAGTTTAAACAAGGAAAACAACCCATGACTAAATCATTACAAGTATATCAACAACAAGTTGACGAATACATTGCTAGATACTCTGATTTAGGACTCGAGAAACCTCAAGCCAAATCACTTCCTACTGATGATTTCCACATTGCCATCACTGGTGCTAATGGTTCATTGGGATCATTTATGATTAAGAACTTGGTTCAACAATCTAAAGTATCGAAAGTGTATGCTATGATCAGAGCTAAAGACGATAATGAAGCCAAGAAGAAGCTTGAAAGCAGTTTTTCACAACGTTTCATTTCAATCGAACCAGATCATTTCAGTAAAATTGTTCCACTTGCTGTCAGATTGAATGAAGATCAATTGGGCCTTACCAAAGAAACTTATGATTCACTTCTTTCTAATTTGACTCATGTTCACCATGTTGGATGGACAATGAACTTTTTGAAGGGTTTAGACGCTTTTGATGATTGTATTGCTGCTTCCAAGAACCTCATGAAGCTCTCAGTCTTATCACAACGAAGAGTAATTTATAATCTGGTATCGACTATTGGAGCTACTTTCCCATCTACTCCACATGACATTGAAGCCATTCCTGAAACTAAGCTCAGTACCAAACTTGTTAATGTTGCCACTTGCAATGGCTATAATCTCTCTAAACTAGTCACCGAAACTGTTGCTCAAGTATGGTCTCAACAATATGATATTCCTTTACACATCCATCGTGTTGGTCAGATCTCAGGAGATACTATAAATGGAGCTTGGAACATTACTGAGCATATCCCATTATTGATCAAAGGAATTCAAGTGATGAAGATGTGTCCAGATATTATAGACTCTAGTGTCACTTGGATTCCTGTGAACACTGCAGCTGATGCGATTGTTGAGATTGGAAGTCAAGATCAAACCACTCAAAACTCATTTGCTCATATTATCAATCCTTTACAATATGATTGGAAGATCATCTACAATGCTCTTAAAACATATGGAATTGAATTCCAAGTTGTACCAGTTCAAGAGTTCATCACCCAACTTAAAACCAATCCTAGATTCCAAAATGCAGATGATAATCCCGTTGCCACTTTGACAGATTTCTTTGACAATGTGTTCTTATCGGATCATGGTACTACTCTTGAAACCAAATTAACTAAATTATCTTCCCCATCCATCACTCAATGTCCTGCTTTAGACAATGATCTAATGATAAAATATTTGAAATTCTGGAAAGCTCAATGTTTGATTTGATAATTAAATACATTTTTTGACCTTTTTAACTACTAGAAAATTTATATATTTGTGCCAATCATTTTATAAATGATTTTAAATTCAAATTACCTAAATATATTAACCCAATAATACATATACTCTATTTCACAAAAATATTTATTATAATTTTATATTTTAAAGTATTAAGTTAAATTTTTTTATTGAGAATTTTTAATATATATATATATATATATATATTATTAATCTCTCAAATTTATTATTATTTAAAAAATTCAAATATCTATTAATATTTATTAAAAGGCTATTTCTTAAAACTCTTATAAAGTTATATATGATTTATCTAACTTTCATTTAACCAAGTAATATTAGTTTATATAATTAATTTAAATATATCATTATTATCATTATAAATTGAAATATATTAAGAGTATTTCTTAATTTCTGATTTTTCAAATATATTAATAATTTCAATTAATAATATATATATATATTACATTTTTTATTAAAAATTAACTTTTTAAAATTTATTATTATATCTAAATATATTTATATTAAATAATAACTATCAAAAATATTTTTGATTAACAGAATTTAGTCATAAATTTATTAAATTATTAAAAATTCATAGTTGGTTTTTGATAATAAAGTAATTATTTAAAATAATAATATATTCTTTTATATATATTTTTAAAGATTATTAAAATAATTAAAATTTATTAATATTGAAAGTTTTTAATTTTAATTATTATATTTTTAATATATATTAGAGTTTTAAATTTATTATAAATAATTTATTTTAAATAAAAAACTATAAAAATATTATTATTTTAGTTATATAAGTATTATTTATATATTAAATTTTAAATTAATTAATAAAAATATAAAATAAATATCTTATAACTCAACTAAAAATATTAGGATAATTATTAATAAAAAAAATCT
>JNEM01016954.1:0-19027 GCA_000697335.1 Conidiobolus incongruus B7586
TTTTATATATTTTATATTAAAATATTTATTTATTTTCAATTGCAAAAAATTCCCATTATTAAAAATACAAAGTAATAACATCATTTAAGCATACAAATATAATTGTTCTTTTATATATAGTAGCTATAATTTGTGCTAAATATAATATCAATGAAATATTGTTAGTTTTATCATTTAAATTGTTTATATTGCTCAATTAGATATATCACCAATATATTGAAATATTTTATAGAGATTAATGTAACTAACTATTTATTAAATATATTTATGTATATAAAAAATAATACAAGGTTACAGAACTTTTATATAGTCAATTTTTGCTCATTTTAACACCAAAAAATTATTAATAGAATTATACAACAATCCAAAACTCAACAGTGGTAGCATTATATATATATTGTTATAATTTTCATTTTTAACATATTGTTATTTATGATTATAATTGCATTGATCAAAAATTTATTTTAACAATTAATAAATACTGAATTCAAAATACTAATAATTGATTTTCAAAACATCTTATTGCAATTGCCAATAATTTGATTGGGGATATCTTATTCACTTTTATTAAGATACAATCAATGTTTACTTGATTTATATATTACTTTTATACTCTTTTCCCAAATACCATATTTTATAATTATATCATATCTAATTCAGACTATAAACCTGAAAATTCATAAATAATCATTTATACCTTTTTTCTATTAAAAAATTATAATTTATATTTATTCCATTCTAAATAATTTTCCAATTCATTTTTATTTTAAATATATAATTTTAATTAATAAAAATTTTATTTTTATTATTTAAAATTAATTTATTGTTCTTGTTATAAACATTTTTTATTAATTTTTCTTTTATTCAATCAGAATTGAATAAATTACTCAATTTGCAAGCCTAACTAATATGATGAAGATTTGAGAATTATTATACAGTTATGACAAAACTTATCTTAGTACTAAACTAATCAATTTTGTCTTTATATGGATATCTATTGTAGATGATTAATAATAATTTTATGTTCTCAATAAAAATTATTTCTTAATAATATAATTTGAAACTATATTAATATTGATTTATTGATTTCTACTAGAAATAAGTCTTTGCATAAAAGGTGATCTTTTTTGAAATTAAATAATTTATAATTCTTAATTTATACTTTGGTTTTATAAATTTTGAAATAATATTAAATCTTTATATATTAATAACATATTGATAATGATTAATGTTTTTATATCTATTTATATCTATATATATGATATGTATCTATTATTAAATTCTTTGCTAGTTTTTTTTTGTTTTATTATTAATAACTTATTGAATAAAATAGACTAGTTATAATTATTATTAATAATAATTGGATAAAAGTACTTATATTTCAACTAATCAAAAATTATCCAAATTTCTTAGTTAATTTAAATTAAAAACACTTAATTAAAATATTACCCAAGATATCTAATAATAAAACTTTTTACAGTCAAATCTGAATATAATTTTAATTATTAAACTTACAAGTATTAGTAAATATAAAGATTTATATAACCTAATTATTAATGTCCCTTTATTTTAATTATATTAAATATATAAAATATAAAAAAAATTTTGTATCAGAAATTAATATTTAATATTTTAAATTTAAACTTAATATATCTATTGAAATTTGCTTTAATATAAGTATATTTTTTTGATTAAATAAAATAATTATAATTATAAAAGTTATAGTTAGGTAACAATATTATATATTATAGCTTATTTAATTTATTTTAATTTTAATAATATATTAAAACTAAAATTTAATATAATTTGAGATTATATTAAAATAATAGTTATATAATTATATTAAAAATATTTATTTCAAATTAAATAATTCAATTTGAAATATTTAAATATAAAATATATATTAATTATTTTATTATTAAGAATTAATTGAAAGAAATAGTATATTAATAAAGTCAATAACAGTAATATTATTTTTTCACAATTATAATATTTATTTAAATATATAATAAAGTTTATTTTCATTTAATTCAATATCTTTATTATTAATCAAAGGAATATTATAAATAGTTTATAATACTATAATTATAATTATTTAATATAGAAATTTTGGTTTTTGGTTTTATTTTGATTAAATTTATTTAGCCATGATTTATTTATTAAGCCTATATTAAACTATAATATATATAATATAAATTCCTATTAATTAAAATAAATTTGAATATCATTATATATTATATACTTATATAGTTAATATTATACTGATTTGCAAAATTTTGATAAAATAAAAAGGTATTTTCAACATATTTTTTTACGCTGAAAATTATAAAAAGATTTTTGAAAAAAAAAATTAGTTTTTTTAAAATTTTAACAAATTTTGGATAGAGCATTAACTCTATAGTTGGCTTATAAATTTTAAAGTATATCAAAGGGTTTATGATTGAGTTTAAATGATATTAAAATAAGTCTTGATTATTGGCATTATTTTTCTGATATGATTAAATTTAAAATTTTTAAATAAATTTTTGATGAGAAAATATATTATAAAAGAATATACATTCTTTTCAACTATAAACTTTTCTATTTATTTTGTATAAAATCTATTTTAAAAACTATTAATGTGTTTGAAAAATTAGTAATCAAACAAAATGATAGTGCTAAATTGTTAGAGTAATATTTATATTGATCTGTTAATTCCCATTCAAGTAATTGCATCACATGATTTATTACAATGACGTACTAAATAGATTAACCCACAAGCTTTAAAAATAAATTCAGTTAGATTTAATTTAATTTAATAATAGATAAAGTACTAATATAATTTAATCAAAATATAAGATATGTTATCAAAACAACTAATTGATCGCAACGTTAAACAATTCCTTCACTTTGTTAACCACTCACCAAGTCCTTTTCACGCAGTTCAAGAGAGTAAGAAATTGTTAGAAGGTGCCGGGTTCAAGGAGTTGAAGGAGAAAGAGAATTGGGAGGGTAAGATTCAGCCCAGTGGTAAATACTTCTTCACCCGTAACCAGTCCAGTATTGTCGCATTTGCTGTTGGTGGAAAATTTGTAAGTTGATAATAATTTAGTTGAAGGTGATGTGGCTGATTTCATAAATGTTTAGAAACCTGGTAATGGTGTCGGTATTGTTGCTGCTCATACTGATAGTCCCTGTTTAAAGGTATATATTAAATATTCTTATATATATACTTAAATTTAACATGGGTATTAGGTTAAACCCGTTTCCAAAATCAATAACCAAGGGTATCAACAAGTTGGTGTTCAAACTTATGGGGGTGGTCTATGGTAAATATTAAATATATAATGAATTATTAAAATACCTTATTTTTTACGATTAGGCACACCTGGTTCGATAGAGACCTCAGTTTAGCAGGTCGCGTTATGGTCGAAGAGAATGGCAAGTACGAAGGTCGTCTAGTCCGCGTAGACGAAGCTATTCTCAGAATTCCTACTTTAGCTATTCATTTAGATCGTGGTGTCAATGATGGATTCACCTTCAATAAGGAAACTCACTTAGTCCCTATTTTGGCTACCATTAGTGATGATCTCAATGTACCTGAACCCAAGACTGAGGATAAAGATGCTCCTCATCATCCCAGTTTGATTAAGAAGTTGGCTAATAACTTGAATGTCGAGCCCACTCAAATTAAAGACTTCGAATTGTGCTTGTTTGATACTCAGCCCTCAACTGTTGGTGGATTAAATAATGAATTCATCTTTTCTCCAAGATTGGATAACTTGATGATGTCATACACCTGTCTCGAAGGTCTCTTAACCAGTTTGGAAGAACACGACCTCAGTCATGATTCCCGCGTTCGTATGATCTGCTTATTCGACAACGAAGAAGTTGGCTCCATGTCCGCATACGGCGCTGATTCCCTCATGCTCGAAACCACTTTAAGACGCCTCCAAGTAAGCAAGGAAAACCCCACCGCTTTCGAGGAATCCATCCACCACAGTTACTTGATCAGTGCTGATATGGCCCACGCAATCCATCCTAACTACAGCGAGAAGCACGAAAAGAACCACAAACCTAAGATGCACCACGGAGTCGTTATCAAGATCAACGCCAACCAACGCTATGCTACGACTTCCGCCACTACATTGTTGTTGAAGCACGTCGCCAAAGCCAAGTCCATTCCCCTCCAAGAGTTTGTAGTCCGCAACGACTCCCCATGTGGCTCTACCATTGGCCCTATTTTGAGTTCCAAATTAGGGTTGAGAACTATTGACGTCGGATGTCCCCAATTGAGTATGCACAGTATTCGCGAAACGGCAGGCACTCAAGATGTCACTTACGCTGTGGAATTATTTAAAGAATTTTTCGGTACTTTCGAACAGACTGATAACAGTATTTTAGTTGATTAAAATTATCTTAATGTTATCACAATAAATTATTCATTTAAAAATATAATATATTGATTTAGCATTAATATTTTTTTAATTATTTTTTAACTAATTTTTAAATCTGATTAGTAATAATCCCATTAAATTTAACTTTATTTTTTTAAAATAATTAATCAAAAAAATTAATAAAAATAATTTCATTATCCAGTCACTCTGGTAGTTTGCTCCTTCTCCATCTCTCTTTGAAGTTGTTGCTGAAGCTCCAATTCTAAAGCATTTTGACGTTTTTGTCTTTCTCGTGCTTCGTCACGACGTGGACCTTCTCTCATTAACTAAATTCAATTAATATGATGTATTGAGTAATTAAAATAATGAACTTACATCACGTTCTTGCAATTGACCATAATGCACTTGATAAATAATAGTAGCACTGATGGCTATGGATGTTGCTAGAGTTAATTTGGCTTTAGTAGACATATTTCAATTTATAATATTTTTTAATTGATATTAATTCATTTTCAAATTTAAAATTTGAAGAAAATAAAAAAAATTATGGGATAGTTTATGAGGATTTAAAAATTTTATAAATGCCCATACGCGGGATTGAACCACGGATCTTCTGTTTACAAGACAGACGCCTTACCACTTGGCCACATAGGCATGCTCCCGAAAAATTAATTTTCAATTTAATTTTAGTAGAATTATGATTCAATTTAATTTATTCACAATGTTTTATTCATTTACATTGAAGTTTTATAAATATTATTATTTAAAAATGATACTATATATTATTATTAATATTATTTAACTGTATTCAAATATATTTAACAAAACTCTTAAAATTAAATCTTTTATTTTTATTTTTCCACCTTTTAATATTAAATCCATTCGATTTTATTTAATTTTCTTTACATTATTTGATCACTTCATTAATATATTATACTCCATTTTTCGAGGTTTTCTATACAATTACACTTATATCATTATAATTAAATCTAATATTTTATATTAATTAGAATGATTTCAATATAACTATTGAAAAAAATAAATCATATTTTAGTTAACAATAAATATCAACACCATTTGATTAATCAGTGTTAATTTGATTCATTAAATATCACTTATATTAGTTGAATAATTCAAAACATAAAATTCTCTAAAATATAGATATTTAGAAGTTGAATATATTTTCAATCAATCCAAGTGTTAAGAACAACAATACATTATTTCAGCGAATATTATTATGGTTTCTATTTCATAATGATCTAAAATTTGGAACAATAAATCGAGTATATTATTGGCACCACGTATCAAAAATAATTTATGTATTTTTATTATATTTTGACATGAATGAAAATTAATAAAACTCATATATTAATTTATTTAATTAAACGTGATTACTTGGATTTAAAATACCAAAGGAATAAATTTTTTGAACAGCTATTTTTCCAAAGCTCTGATATACTCTCGAACCTGCTCCAATTGACAATTAATCAATAGGATAATTACGCAGATAAATTGAAGGGATAGGATCATAAGAGTAGCAACAAATCACCTGGGCTTCATTAGAACAAGATTAGCGCAATACCAAAGGTTTGTTCAATCAAACAAGCTGATAAAAGTTCTTATTTGGTAACTAATAAAATATATATATATATATATATCTGCGTAATTTAAATAAAACAAAGATGTATGCAAATCAGAAATTTATAAAATAATAATTTAATTTAACATAATGAAAATTTCGTCATATATTAAAATAATCCGATATTTATCAAAATAATCAAGTATATTGATAATATTTCCCAAAAGTTTTTTTGAGCTATATATAGTTAAAAAGTAATAGTAATGTGCATTTCAAATTATTTAAATTTTATTATACTAAATTCAAATACAAATTTAATCATATATTGCCAATTCTTTAATTCAAAATTAATAATAATGATAATACCAATATTAAAAAATTGGAGAATGTTCTATTTAATGGAAAATCTAATAAAACTAACAATGATCACAAGATCCAATATATAAAAAACTTTAAAATACCCTATAAAACCACTCATTTCAAATCTATACTATTTAGAAAAACTTAAAATTCACTAAAAAATTCAAATTTCAAATATGACATAATCTCAAAAGAATTTATTATCTGTACATCAAATAAAATTCACTATTAATAATGTCTCCAATAACTATTATATCCAATTATTCTTTTTTAATGTTTGGTGATATCATTGATTTTTTTGTAGAATTTAATTCCGAATTATATTTGTTAAATGAAATATGCGTTTTAGCTATAAATAAACCCTCTCAATTTTACGTGAAGTTATACAAAATATTATATTAGAGAGAATTTTAAAAACATTTGGAATTCTGAGAGTGAAAATAATTTTAATATTGGATTTTGGGAGATTGGTTGAAATTTGTATTGAATACTGGTTTAAATGGCGTTAAATCCAATTTTTCATTTAGTTACAAATTGATCACTCAATTCTGGAACTTGATCAAAATTCATTAGAATTTAATTTTGTAAAAATATTTACGATTGGACCTTGGTGGTATGGTTCCAATTGTTAGTTATTCATTGCTCCTTAACATTTACTATGAAAATTTGGTACGGTTCAGTTATATCATTAGGAAGCAATCGTAGCAAGTGTAATTTCAAAGCAGGGGAATTAGAGGTGTATGATTGGTTAATAAGAGAGAATCAACTGGATAATTGGTAATTTCATATTATAAAAAATTTGTAGACAACTCAACTTTTCTATATTGGTCACAGCAATGAAATCATAAACCTTGGAAAAGATTCTAGGTGAATAATTGGCTAATTAAAGATAGATCTTAGTAAAATTTCTAATACGATTTTTGGAGTACATAATAATTATACCAATTTCTAAATCTAATTCATATGATTTATTTCATAAACTGAAAATTGGGTATTAACATTAGTTATAAATTAACAAAATTGGGTATTTAATTTCAATTTGTTTTGTTTGAAATTAATTTTATTACTGTGTTCATTTCAATTATTTTTGATTATTTTTAATATTTTAAGAAAATATTAAATATTTAGATTATTACTTTTTTTTCATTTCGTGTTATTGTTGGTTTTATTATTAATTGAATTGAAATAGATGAAAATATCCTTTTATTTATATTTAATAACTGAGTGTCTTATTTAATAATTCCAATCTCTTTATAAACTTTATCTTTATTTTTTTTATCTGTTCAAGTGAATTTTAAGTTTTTTTATATTTATGTCTTCTTACGAACATCATTACGAGCGTGACGAAAATCAAGACGGTATGTTCACTTTTATTATTACATTAAAATATTTACACACGATAATTATAAGAACTATATTTAATAATAAATCCAACGACATTATAATCAATACTTATATATTTGTTTTATTTAGAAAATTTTGATTTACCTAACGGTAATTCATTATCGGAACGAGTAAAGCATACTACAGAGAAAATAGTTCAATATGGTCCTAAAGGTCGATATGCTAAAGTAAATAATTTTAGTTATTTCTGTTGATTTTTATGGATTTGAACCTTTTCTTGAAATTTTCTAGCTTAATACTTTACTCGGTAAAGGAGCTTATAAGATTGTTTATAAAGCTCTGGATCGTGAAGAAGGTTATGAAGTCGCATGGAACTGTTTTCAAGTAAAATTTTTTCTTATATTTATTTTTAATTTATTAATAATATGATTTTTAGCACACGACGAAAGCTGAATATATGGAATTTAGTTCCGAAATAGAAATTTTAAAAAGAGTCAGACATCCCAATATTATTACTTTTCACGATTGCTGGTTTAAAGATAACGAGTTTATCTTTATTACCGAATTGATGACTTCCGGAACTCTTAGAGAGTAATTTTATACTATATTAATCTATTAATCTACTAAACTGTTTGGTTAGATATATTCAAAAATTACAAATTCCTAATTTAAAAATTGTTAAGCGATGGACGAGACAGATCTTAAAAGGGTTGAACTACTTACACAGTAGAGATCCGCCTATAATACATCGCGATATTAAGTGCGATAATATCTTTATTAATGGAGCTCATGGTGAAGTTAAGATCGGTGATATGGGCACAGCTAAAATGCGCTTGGGTAAAAAATATACGGTGATAGGTAAACAGCCTATTTCAGTAGTATATATGTTGATAAATTAACTGGCATTAGGTACTCCTGAATTTATGGCACCTGAAATGTATGAAGAAAAAGGCTACAGTGAAAAGGTTGACATTTATGCAATGGGAATGTGTCTTTTGGAAATGGTGACTGGTGAGTATCCGTATAGTGAATGTCAAAATGCTGCTCAAATTTATCGTAAAGTATCTCAGGTAAGTGGCATATATTCAACTCTTGTCTATATCTTTAACGCTATATGACTTAGGGTATTAAACCTGAATGTTTGTCTAAAGTTCACGATCCCGATCTATTAAATCTTATTAACAATTGTTTGGCTCCTGAAAATGAAAGGTAAAAGATTTTATAAAATTTAAATATATGATATATTTATTTCTATTTAGATTATCTGCCCAAGAAATTTTAGACCATCCTTTCTTAGCCGCTGATCCTGAAGTTGTTCTTCTCACTCAAGACTCAAAGAAAGAACTAACGCTTCAAGTTGTATTCAAAGGAACTGACCGTCTATCGGTTAAATTTGAATTTAATTGCGAAACGGATACTGCTGAGGAAGTTGTTAGAGAAATGATTGAAGAAGATGTACTTCCACAACGGTATCAGCATTTAATAACATTCGAGATCAACAGGATCCTAAGAGAGCTGAATAAGCCTTCTTATTATGCCTCACTAAATCAAGGATCCTATCATGGTTCTTATCGTAATCAAATGAGCGAATTGGACTATGCTAAAAAGGAACTGGCTTTGGCTAACGAACGTGTTGTGGAAGCTGAAAAGAAAGCAGAGCTATCTGAGCAAAGAGCTAGACTTGCTGAGGACAAGAATCGCTCTCTTGGATCAACTAGCAGTATTAATGAAAATTTCTCAAACAACGAACAAGATCCCTCGACTCAAAAGAGCGTTTCCAGCCTAACTTCAAGTGGCAAGAACATTTTAATGAATGCTTTGAAAATGTTTCGCGGTGATAAAACTCCCGAAGATAATCCAAGTACATTGCCCCGTGTAGAATCTTTATCAGGTACCAACATTACGACACAACCTCTCAAGGGTTCTCATACGCAGTGGTTTGCTGACGAAGAGCAGGAGACTCTGATTAACAAAGAATATGCAGATGATTGTCCTGTGGAGGAGATCGTGCAAGATACGGTCCTTGCAACGAACCGAGGTCCTGAAAAGATCGTAGACTGGGTAGCTAAGCTCCATGCACAGGATATCGTCACCGTTGGCGACCTTCGTGACCTTCATGAAGCGGATTGGGCTAACTTAGGACTAACGGTTTTTGCAAGCCGCGCACTGCGCAATTCCCTCCAAGGTAAGCACACTCGTAGCCCTAAGCAAAGTGCCAAGTACTACTCGCTCACGCCGACAAGCACGCTACGTGGCATCGAACAGCTCGAGCTTTCCATGCAGGAGCCTCTCGCTGATCTGTCGCAATCGCAATAGATTTCATTGTTTATTAGTACTTGACATTTTACTATTTAAATTTTATTTTTTTATTGTTGATATATTTCTCATTCCGTATTTATTATGTATTCAGCCAATTACTCGCATCCTCAGACGCTATCAGGTACTGTAACGCCCACTCAATCTCGTCAACCTATTCCCATCGTGCAATCACAAGTGAGTTCATATCTAATACTATAGTATCTTATGTATATTAATATTTCACCTAGAATAATAGTCATCATCGCACTGAATCACTCCCAGGATCTCATGGACGTACCAGATCTCAAAGTTCTAGTTACGAAAGATCTCCCACCTTGTTCCGACAAAGGTCTATAGGACATTCGAGTTAATTTGAATGCTTAATTAAGTCAAACATTTTAATTTGAAATTAAAATAATTATTAATATTCATTAATTGTTAATTATTTAATCTATTATTGTATCATATGAATATATATTTTACAATTTTATATTATTCAATTTACTATAAAAAACTCAGCTATAGGTTGATTTATTGTATAAAAAAGACTAAATAAATAAAATAGATTATTTATTCATTGATTAACTGTTTTAATTTAATCAATTGAAAGCGATTAATAACAAATTCAAAAGAATTCCTATCGAACTTGTTCAATGCACCTTCAAAATATTTCAACCAATCATTTATTTCCGATTGCTTCAAATGATTCACTGATGATGAAGAATTAGTCTCTTTATTGTACTGATGGTAAACCACTTGTTTAAAAATCTTGAACCCAGACTCAACATCTCCACACTGTTTATACCCTTTTAAAATCAAATTAACTGTTATGGCATCCAAACTCAATTGATTCCAAATAATAAAATTGACAATTTTATCCAAATATCCTTTCAATTCCTCAGATGTACCATTCATCTGGTACTGGCCCAATATCAATTTATCCAAAAAGAAATTAATAATACCCATATCGAAGGGAAACCTATAGTGAAAGCAAACATCCAACCAATTTAAAAATTCTTTGGGACTCTTATTAAATCTCAAAAAATAATTCAAAATAATTTGTAGTGTATAATTATTGACCTGATTGCTACGTCGACTTTCGCCAAATAATTTTAAAGCTTCTTCCACCTGGAACTTTCGGAGGTGGTACTCTATCCAAATATTGTAATTAACCACGTTGGGTTCATTATGATATTGTAATAATTTGGACTGTAACCGTTTAGCAGTTTCCAATTCATTTCGTTTTAAGTGTTGTAATATTTGGTGATTGAGTGTACTTATCCTAGGTGGTTTGATTAGTGTCATATTGACTTAGTTATCATTATTTATATTTGAAATTCTATGATGATTTGTGTGAGATTATTTATACCTTAAATAAATTTGGAAAAATAATTGAAAAACAATTATGGGATATATTCAAATGATTCTTAATTGATTCAAGTGAAACTTTTGTTGATTAAATTTATGATATATAAGTGAATTCTCAGTTGTTAGGTAATCTTACTAAAATTAAATTGTTTTAAATTTCAGAGAGTTTATAAATTTCATTTATATTTTGATTACTTTTCAATTACAATACCATATAAATAATTATTAATGGACTAAGTTCTAATCAATTTTTAAATTTCAATTTAATTAATATTTTAACTATTACTACTAATTAATTTATTAATATTGTTATTTTGTTGTATTTTATTATAATTATTATTCTGTTAATATAAATATTTAATAATTTAAACTTTTAATATGGATATTTCTACTACTTCTACCACGACATCGACGAGTGGAGTAAATGCAGATTTAATTATAATATGCGTTTATTTCGTTATTATATTATTAGCTATTATATTTTTTATCTTTTATTTTTGGATAGGTAGGAGAAAAGAGATAGAGTTAAGGGTTATAGAGCGAATAAATCAACAAAAAGCTATTGAGAATTTGGTAGATAATATGAAACAACAGTTTCGATTATTGGTGAAATTACCCATAAGAATTAAACAATTTAAACAAGACGGTATAGTTCAAAGTTGCAGTTGGATTTTATTGTTAATAATTTTGGGCTCCATAATTTCATTGATAACTCGAGCTATTTTATTTAATGTGAATAACGATACTAACGGGCTTCCCAGTTTAAAAATTGAGACGTTTTTATTCGTTTTATGCCTTAATTTATACGTTATTAGCAGACAGTTCGTGTATTATTTGAGGCAGCAGAGTATTCACCTTCACGACCCTCGATTTCAAGCTCTTTACAGGACTAATTTTAATACTTTTGACAGGAGTTGGGCTAATTATCTACAAATTTCGGTACTTGGACTGGAATTTTTACAACTTTTAAGTTTTCCCATCCAAGATATTGTTACAAGTATTACTAGTAAAAACGGGTCGTCAACTGGGAATAATTCAGCGATAGCTTCAATTTTGGGGATTGCTACTTTATTGCCTAATATTAGTTCATCATTCTTTTTGGTCCAGTTTTGGACTGTAATGGGAGTAATTTTGCTCGCTACAGTTGTCGCTATTAGTATTCATATCTATAACGAAAGGGCACTGCGCGGAATCCCCTTATTCTGGGCAAGTCATATTGTACCGATTGTCAATGTTGGTTACCTTCCAATTTTGGTAACGTTCATCAATTCAGTTGCGTGTTTCTTCCAAGGTGAAGCAGATCAAGGATTTTTAAAATGCAGTGCAAAGCTTGTACAGCCTCAGCTCTACATATGGGGATCCCTTGTAGGCTTCACACTCGCCTATATCCTCATGACAATTTTTGTAACATCATATGAATGCAAACCCATCGAAGGCGACATCGAATTCAAGTCTAAGGGAGTGGCCTTCATCAAGAACATGTCACTCTTACTCACTATTGACTTCTCCCTCATTCCAAAGAACTACAGTAAAATCAAAGGTGTTTTCTCTGTCATCATCCTTACATCATTGATTATCTACAACATTCACTTCCGTCCCTGCTACGTCAGTCAAGTCAATTTCTGGCGCACAGCGGGCTTCTGTTGCATCTTGTGGTCAGCTCTACCAGTTGCTATTCTAGATCTTAGTACGATACCTGTGTATGGTATCGTTTTATTGATTTTAATAGGTTGGTTAGTCATTTTGTCAATTTTTACTTTTATTAAATGTATTTATCAAAAATCCACATAAATATTTTAATAAATAAACATCGAAATAATTAATAAAATATTGTATGATGAATATATTGTTTTATATTGATATTGAATATCGTGTTATAATATATAAATTGATTTTTATTATTTATATAAAATACTAATCAATGATGCATAATATATATATCAAACGGTTAAAATGTCTTAGATTATTAATTTATTATCAGTAACTGTATTGATGAAGATGTTATTTACATTATATTTTCAACATTAAAACATAATACAAAATTATTTGATTTAAATATACAAATTATATGGAATATACTAAATTGATTTAAATAATAGATGATATTGAGTTAATTTCGCCATATAGAAAGTTATTAACTTCAGTAACATAATATGATCGTCATATTTGTGATAATTTAATGAATAGTAATGAGAAATACTATTTAATATTTTGAACTATTGCGAGATCAATCAATTTTATAGATTAAATATGGCTTAAAATATTTAAGTTTTTAACAAGGTCGCTTACTTGTATTAAAAATGTTGAATTTAAAATTCAAATCATTTTATATAAAATGATAACGATGGAATTTAAAACTTGATAAATATGAAATACTCATAAATAGTGTAAATAAAGTATAAAAGAAAATATACCTATAATAAATATTTGTCAAAAAGATTTATACATAACCATTAGTACCACATCACATCAATTGAACTAAACTTAGTTTTTATTATTGAAAATATTGAAGAGCGCTTAGGGCTTCATGTTGAAGGGGAGGACACCGGCATCTTTAGCTTCGTCCCACTTTTGAATCCATTCGGAGGGGCATAAAGATCTGTAGACCTTGAAGAATTCTTGACAGGGGGCGAAATCTTCACCGTTCTTGGTAATACACTTGTTATAATCGACATAATTTTGCCAGCAGTGCTTGGTTTGGTTGGTGTGGGGGAATCGAGCGTCGAAGGGAGCGGTTTCCAATTTATATTCAGTCATTTTTACACTTCAATTAATTGTTTTTTAGATTTTAATTAATTAATTTGATAAATTGATATATAGAAAGATTTAGTTATTTGATACTCTATGTTGGATCAAATTATGGGTTTCAATAATTAGATAGGTTAGATCATATTATCAATGAATCTATAATGTTTTCATTTATTAATTATAGATATAAAAATTTTCATTATATATAAACACCAGGTTATTCGCTTCAAAAATAATTATTATTTAGGTACTACTCAAATATATAAATCATAGATTCATAGGTTATTAAAACAGTGAAAAATCTAAATAATTTTAATCAATGTTAATTTATTTTTAGACTTGTCAATAGTCAAATAATATGGTATTGACAATCACTGTTTTCAATGTATTAACATATGATAATTAATATACTTAAAGAAAACGATTTGATCATAGTTTTTTATATAACTTAGTTAATAAATATTAATATATTAAAAATATTTAATTAATTCTGAGTGATTTATTTAATAAAATTCTCCAAGTATATATATGACGAATTCTATTTATATCTCTACCTAGTCGATATTATTTCATTTATATTTTCTTATATAAAATTATTATTAAAGTAATGATATTTCACAATAATTATAAATATATTTTCTATTTATTATTAAATTTGTAATACTTATTATATATGAGTTATATGATTCTATGAATATATACAACTATCACATCAATAATTAATCTTTATAGAGGTCTTTTAATGATATAATTCCCTTAAAATATATAAAAATAAAAACAAAAATTCCAAATTCCATATTGCTTAATTTTATACTGAGCTATATCAGATATTCAAAAATAGTGTCATTACAATATATTGTATGTATGACGAAATACATTTCTAATTCAAACCGATTGAACTATTTCCGTTACTTCTAATATTTAAATTGACTCAATTTCTTGATTCATATTATTGAATCTATAAAAATTTCAAGTATTACAATGAAATATATTTAGTTTGATCTATATATTAAATTATAATTTTTAAATCAGTATTAAAATAATCATTGTTTACTAATGCCTAATTTACTGATAGCAATGTTTTAAAAATCCATAATAACATTAACTTAAAAAGAGTATATTTTTGTTATTATTTCGTCTAAGCTCCAAAGTTAAAATATATATCGATTATTGCATTATAAAGTAATGAAATGATAGTATATATTGATTTATAATCCAATATCTCAATATCCAAATATAATTTTTAAAATTCACTATAATTTTTTCATGTTGAATATTAGTAATATTAATTATCTAAAAAGTTATACAGATTTAATTGCATCTAATATTCAATAAAATTTTAATTCATTATTATTAACATTATATATTATATATTTCTCTTCATGATTTTGAATTTATGGATATCAATCTGAAAAATTGTTGTCTTTTTGGATAAATTATTAAGTAATAGATTATATCTATATCAAAAAAATAGGTGATACAAAGCTAATCATTTTAAAATATTTTATTATGTTAATATTCAACTTAATATAATATCAATTTTGGTCATCACTAAATATATTAAAGAATCATTCAAAGTATCAATTATTCACCTTTTTATAATAATCAAATTTAAGAGAAATTTCAAATTAAAAAATTTATTTTTAAAATTGGTTAACACACAAGATCATTTGAAAGTTTCAATTATTTTTCATGATAATGCTATTGTAAAATCAAGTATCAGTCTATTTATATATAGATATCGATAAAATATGTAGGATAAATTATAGATAAGAATATATAAATGTGTTAAATTATTTAATCAAAAATTATAAAGAATGTATATATTTGAATTTTTTAAACAATATACGTGTATATAATAAAATAAAAAATATAATTGCCAAATAATAATTTCAGAATAAATAATTTAATAAAATTAAAAAGAATATTTATATTGACAAAATAAATTATATATAACTATTATATAATTTTTGGATATTCTATATTATTATGATTTCTAGTTGATTATTGAGCATAAGCAATTTTACCATGATCCTAAAAATTTAAAGTCAATTCAATGTATAATATATTAAATTAAGTGAGCTTACACTAATAACACAGATATGGTCCAAATCTCTGAAATATTCGTTATAGTCTAAAGCGTAACCTACTACGAATTCGTCGGGAATAGCGAAACCAACGTATTCGGGAATATAACCGTTAGATTTAGGAGTTTTCTTGATTAATAAACTGGTAACACGGACTGAAGCGGGTTCGTATTGCTTTAATCTGTTCAATAACTTGACCATGGTGCTACCTGTGTCGATAATATCTTCAACGATAAGCAAGTTTTTGCCCTTAAACTCTTGAAGATCTTTTTCAGTCAATGAAATTTGGACATCACCAGTTGATTCGGTGTTGTGGTAGGATTTGACCTTGATAAATTCTAAACTGAGGGGAACGGATTGACCCAAGACGGTATTACATTTCTTAATTTCGTTAACCAGATCGGCAAAGAATTGGTGACCTCCCTTTAAAACACAACATACGACTATTTATAGATACATTTATAATTATGATAGATAGTAATTAATAATATACTTACCCAAAGGACCATCAGAATCTTGAACAATAGTCTTAGCCAACTTTTGAATTCTGTCCTAAATCAATTATTAGCATAATCCAAAAAATTTAAAATTGATCATTTTTACCTTAATAATACCATGAGGGATCATAATACTGGAGACATCCTTCTCATAATGCTGAGGGATGACGAAATGATCTAAACTGTAGTTAAAGCTTTCGGTGGTAACATCGATCCATCTAGTTTCAGTAGCCATCTTTATGTATTATGTATTTTAAAATGTAATAAAAAATAGAAAAAAAATTTATCTTGCGATCACAATTCAGAATTTATAGAAAATTTTAATACTTAAGCCAATCATAGTTAATAAGGGTTTAGACCTTGATAATTTTTGATGTGTAAGAAATTTTGATTGGTCAATTTTGAAGAATTTTTTTTTAATTCAGTGCTCCATAATCCTTAACTTTTTGTAAGCTAACTTCCACAAGTTTGTGTTAATATTTTAATGTACAAAAACAACATTTTGATTGATAATTTTGAATTTTATAATGTTAATATTCTAATTTAACATATGATTCAATTATAAAATTTTCCAAATTTCATTTAATAATAAAATAATTTATTTAACAACTGGAAATTTTATTAAAAAATATTATGTGATTTTGGCACTTTATTATTAAATATTTAATAAAAAATTATAAATTAAAACTGATATAAACAACCTATTCCTAGCTATTCAATTATTTACATATTAGATCATTTTAAACATAACTTTTCAATTGTTATTAATATTAAAATATATTATTAATCTATTATTTTAGCCTTATTATTATTAACAAAAAATTGTTATTTAATACAAAATTATTATAATATTGTTTAAAAATAAAATTAATATAAATATATTTATATATATCTTTTTAATAAAAAATATATAAGAAATAAATTCAAATTTTATTATCATTATTAATTATATACTAACCTACAAAAATAAGTTATAAAATTAAAAACACTTATATATTTATAAATAACTTGATTAATATTTAATGAAATAAACTTAAATTAAATAATTAAAATCTATTATATTTATTAACAATATATATCATTAAATAATGATATTTAGTTATTAATTAGCTAAAATATAAACCTTTAAATTTTATCTATGATGAGTTATAAATTTATAGGTTTTTAGTGATAAAAAAAATTAAAACTTAATATATCTACCTTTAACTTTTCTAACTTCTTTAAGTTTGTAGGGTATAGAATCAACTTACTTCTTAAACTAAAAAAGATTAATCTTGTTTTATGCTTTTTAAATATATTTTTAAAGTTGATTTAAATTTTTTATTAAAGAGAAAATTTTAATAACTTATTTTAATTAATCCTAAAGGTATTTAATTAAGTTAAGGTTAAGAAATTAAAAAAATTACTTTATAACTATTATTTTATTATTTTTAAATTATTTGGTAATATAAGCTATAATATAACAAAAGGTATTATCTTATTATAAAATAATATTAGATTTGTTTAACTTATATTATTTAATAGTTTTTTTCAATTAATTGTTTAGAATATTTTAATATATTTCAATATTAATTCCCCTATTAATTTTATAAAGATATTTTATACTTAAAGATAACATATATCCTTAAACAATAATTAACTTACCATTGTATTTTTAAGTAAAATTAACATAATGGTTATAAAATAATTTTGTATCTTTTTTAAAATATCTAGCTTTTTTATTAAATCTACTAAAGTATATTTTTGTTTTATTAAACTAAATAACCTTATTTTAATTAATTTTAATTTAATATTAATAATAATATTTAAACTTCTACTTAACTTTATAATATGATTTTTTTAGTTAGGGGTGTTTTTTCTTAAAATATAAGTAATATCTATATTAATATAAAATACATATAATAGTATTAATGTTAACTAATATTTTTGTATAATTTTATAGTTTTTATTATATTTCTATAGTAATACTATACTTACTTATATTAATTAACTTATAAATATATTTCTTATTATATTCATCTATAATTTTAATATACTTAAGTTTAAGTTTAAATGTATTTTTATTGTTATTCTTAATAACTTTAACTATAATAAATTAGTTAACACTAGTAATTCTAATAATATCATAAGTTGATTTATTTTTTTATAAAGTTAAATAATACATAAATAGATTTTTTTAGAAAAAGATTGAGGTATAATAATATTAATAATAAAAATTTAGTATATCAATAAAATATTATATAAAATAATAACAAAGAGAGAAAAAAGATATAGTAATATATTATTAAATATATCCCCTTATCTCAAAAACTTGTAAATTTATAACTTACTTTAGTTGAATGTTAAAAGTTAATATCTTTACTAATAGTT
>JNEM01016960.1:0-45524 GCA_000697335.1 Conidiobolus incongruus B7586
TTGTTAAAATTATAATAAAAAGTTATTAATAATAAAAAAATATTAATTTTTATAGATCCTATAATAATAATATTGTTTAATTTCAATTTTAATATTTTGCCATTATTTAATTTCTGTATTAATAGATCAGAAATTATTAATATATATAATATATATTTGATAATGAAAATTATAAATAATTATTTAACATTCTTAATAAAGGCATAAATATATATAAAGATATTTATTTTAGTATTGATAAGCATGATATTATAATTTAGGATTGATGAATTCATTCCAAAATTTTAAATTTTTAAAACCATTGAAAAATATATTAGAAATTGAAATTAAAATTAAAATTTATAATTATGAGATTTAATAAAAGAAATTTTATAATAATTATCAAAAATATTTAATATAAATATTAATTAGTAATAATCTTTTTATAATCTTAAATTTCAATATTTAATTTCATAATAATACGAATCCTAAAGTATCTAGTAAATATTGTATATAGTTTAATTTTGACATTTCCAAATTTGCATAATTGATTAACTTATCATATTGGTTTTAACAAATATCAGTTCAGTGTAGTTTCCAAATATTATCTGTTTTCAGATTTGTTATTCAAATATAGCCAAACCTTTGTGTCATTAAAATGGGAACAGGGTAATCTAAGGTTAATATCAATTAATATAACATTCTGAATAATTCAATTTCAAAAACCAACACACACACACATATATATATATATATATATATTAATTTTTATAAAATAATTTAATTGTCAAAACTAATAAATAGTGCTTTATCTTGCAATTTTATATAAATGAATGTTATTCAATTTGATCTGCTTAATTGTATTGACTTAACCATTGTTTAGAATTAAAAAACATCACTGTTTAAGGTAAAATATATTAAATATTTGTATCAATTATCTCAAATTATTTTAATTTTTTATTAATATTTATCAGCTAACTTGATATAATAGACTGTATTAGCAAAACGCTTATTCTATTTTCTATCGGTAATCAAAGATATAACTTATATGTTGAGGCAACTTAAAATTCCATTATCTATAATCATTTTATTAAACAAATAACAACTATAAATAAATCAATTTTTAAACTTTTTACTACTCTACTTATTTTGGTAAAATGATGTTTTGCAAGATTATTTTAATTTGTTCAAAATATTTCTAATAACATTACAAGTTGATTTTTAATTGTCACTAATATGAGAAAAATTGTTATGATTAAAAAAATATAATAATTTAACATTTAGCTAAAATAATTTATATCTCTTTAATCGATTATATCAAAATCAACTTAATTTTTAATGTGATTAATATAATGTATAATTGGCTATATATAAAGATATAATTTTTAGTTTTAAATGACGTATACATTTTCTGAAATATATTAGAAAGAGTAATATTTAATACAGAAAAACTGAATCAGATTATATATCTCCTTTATCAATCAGTTTTACAAATTCTACTTATTCAACGAAAAATTAAGTCATTTGACTAAATATGAATATCATCATTTCAAATGATTTTTTAAATACAAATTTATTGTTTTCAGATTTTGATTCAGAAAAAAGACTAAATACCAAAGTAACTGAGCTTGATAATAATGTTATTTGTCGCACTGGATATAATTTTCCATTAAAAACGTGGACTTGATTTTGAATTCGAAAATTGAAACAGAGTTTTTTCTAGATCGTATGATTCTAATTAATTATATAGTTTTTGAATATGAATTCAAATTTTAATCTGATAGTTTAGGGAATATTCTAAGATGGAGGTTACTTAATTTAGAAAATTCAAATATTATCAAATTAGCTTTATTATTAATTTATTTATTGTTGTTCTTTTGAATTTATGTTAGAAAAAAGCTGTTTTTTAAAATTAAATTAAGCCAAAATAAAAATATTCCTATTCAAAAGAGTCTTGGTATATATTTAAATATTAGATATTAAAGTAATAAATTTTGATATCATATATGATAATTTTTTGATATAATATTATATTTCTAAAATAGGAATATCAAATCTATATAGAACTGTTGGAGATATTGTGATTAAAGTTGAAACAAAATATGATTAATATTCAAAAATATTTGTAGTATTAAGTCATATTATTTAGTACAAAGTTATCAAAAAATAATTTATAATAATACAAAAAAGAGGAATAAAATAAAACTGGATTTAATAAAATGTGCAAATTGAAAGTATGGTTAAATGTTAAGAGATTAATAATTGGACAATCATCTTTAAGGGGATGAAATTAGATTCTGGATGATAATTGGTCATTTATCCCTCACCCCTTTTTCATTTCCTTAGTGTTCTATTTTATCAACACTTTACAATCACTAAATATTAAAAGCACATATAATTGGGTAATTGGAAGTAATTGAACCAATGAGAGAAGGTAATTTAATGATTTATGATCCAAACTGAGTTATCCAATGGGAGAGGGTAATCAATTTTTTAAATAGAATAAATATAAGTGAATGAAGGATGATGCTAGGATAAATGGGTGTAACAAGTTATCCAAGCTCATTGCCTCTTTCTTTCTCCCATTAAAATTTTCTTTCCAGAAATATATTATATATCTGGTCTTATTTTTAATTAAACTATTACTCTCCCCTTTTAATTTCTATCACGGCCCCAGATAATTATCAATTTACTCTGGTCAAGCGTTCAGCCTAAAATTTCTATCTTTACCGACTCTAGTCCTCCGATATCCAATACTTTATCTTCTGTACGTTTAACATTCTTAGTATATATTTCATTGTTCTGTTTATAGCAAAAAAAAATTCTGTTTTAAAACATTAATAACCCAAAAATTTTATTCTATCCTTTTATCATTTATACCACGCCCTCATCATGATTCATACTCAAGCTCTTCCTAGTGCCTTATTTCATAACGAGAAGCCATCCTCTTATTTAGAAAAATATCCTTTAGAGAATCGCCCTTCTCGTTCTCATTTCAAGAGTCTTTCACTAACTAATATACCTTCTGACCAAATGAATTTGTCCACTTTTGATCCCCTTCGTCCTTCTCCTTTAATTTCCGATTGGCTCTTGGCCCCTTCAAATCACTCTACTATTTCATCTTCCACTAGAGATATTCGACTCGACTCTCAATTTTTACCTGAGCTTGTACCCTCTTCTAAAACTATTTCTTCCTGCGCATCTCAGCATGAGGATGATTCCTCAGACCCCCCTTCACCTGCTCCTGAATCCACTCAACTTGTTATTCGCGGTCTCATAACTTCCCGCGATGCTGGTGTAATTATTGGAAAAGATGGTAAAAATGTCGCAGAACTCCGTGAAGCAACTGGTGTAAAAGCTGGAGTATCTAAAGTAGTTCCAGGCGTCAACGATAGAATCCTCACATTAACTGGAACAATTGATGGCGTGAGTAAAGCTTACTCAATCATTGCTAAAGCTTTGGCTGAAAATTCTCTTACCAATGCTGATGCCCCACTCTCCTCTACTCAATCTAAAGTCCTTACTACATCTAACACATTCATTCGCATTCTTATTACTCATAATTTAATGGGTACAATTATTGGCAGGCAGGGCCTCAAAATTAAAAATATCCAAGACCTATCAGGCGCCAGACTTATCGCCTCTAAAGAACTTTTACCCAACAGTACCGAGCGCATTGTTGAAATTCAAGGTAGCATCCAAGCTATTCGTCTTGCGCTCCGTGAAGTAGGCAAATGTATCACTGAAGACTGGGAACGTGGAATTAACACAATTCATTACAATCCTGCATCCCGTCTTAATGGAGTTCATCATCGTTCAAATTCTACCTCCTCTATTTCTTCATCATCATCATCATTGTCAGAACCCCCTAGATCAGGATTCACAATTCCTCATTTCAAAGAAACTCTCTCCAAAGACGATATTATTACAAATGAAATTCCTCAACGCTCTGCTAAGAGTCAACGTACACCCATCAGTGTTGAATCCGAATTTAAATATGTTCAAGAGCAATTAAATCGAATTTCCAAATTTTCTCCTCCTAACACTGAATTGACCAGCCTCTTATCTATTCCAAGTGATTTAGTCGGATGTGTTATTGGTAAAGGAGGCTCTAAAATATCCGAAATTCGTCGCCTTTCTGGCTCTAAAATCAGTATTTCAAAGGGCAGTCAAGACGAATCAGACTGGCGTTTGTTTACCATTGTGGGTGATCGTCACAGCACTCAACTTGCTTTGAACTTATTACAAGAGCAAATTTTTGCTGATAAGAAAGCTTTGTAAATGTTTATTACTGTTTATACTATTTCACATGTCTCAAGACTGATGTTTTCTATCCCTTCCTTTCATGCAATCACAAAATTCCCAAATTCACGTTCTATATCGCTCTTATGTCATAATTATATATTATATTATTTACTATGTTATCTTATTTGTAAACCCCCAATATACCTCTCAACTTCGTAAATATTTTTCATCTAATCATGTCTTAATCTCAATCGTTTCATCTACTTTAGCTCATCTATGCTCTGGTCATTTACACACATTAACCGTATCCCATTCAAACTACAATTTATCAATCCTATATCACCATAATTACTACGCTATCCATTACTGTTTGGATTTACTTGCATATAATAATCAGTTTTATTTTACTGATCATCAATTGCACTTATCCAAACTATACTTTATTAACCCCAAACATTGTATTACTTGATATTTTCACAATAAATTATAGTTAGCCCCTTTTTCTTTAACTAACTATTTTTCTTAATTTTTCTAATTTTTTTACAATATTTTACTCCAAATACTAGATTATAAAATGTTCTCCTGATACAATTTTTATCAACTTACAACCTGACAGTTTATTGGATAATTCCCAAACTTATCCCTTTTGCAACAAATACACAAAAATACGCATATTTGTCAAAATACAATTTAATATGGAAATCATTTATCATTATTTTCTAATTATGATTCTGAACATTTATTTAAAATTCTTGGAAAAGCAGTAAATTTCAACAATACAACTAAAAGTCATGTGAATTAAATATTAGTTTTAATCACAAGAAATTGAGGCTTTTGCAATTATTAATGTGATAACCAAATCAACTAGAAGAGTCTTGGTTAAATATTAAAAGAGTGTATGTTTTAGCTATTACCATTATTTTTATTTTCATTCGTTTAAATAAATTTGAATTTTAATTTACTGAAAAAATCTTCGAAACATTTTTCATTCAATTAATATTTTACTATACCAATTTTAATTTTTTTTAAAAAATGATTTTATAGAAATTTTGGTGGAATTGAGTAACAATGTGGTATCAGTTTGAAAATGAAATTCTATTAATATTTCCTAAAATTTCATGCAAAAATTAAAAAGAACTTGGCTTTTGTTATTAGAGAGCTTGTTGGCTGTAAATGCCTAATTTAATAATAGTTATTTTTTTATATCCACATGACTCAAAAAATTTATTATTCAATCATTCGATTAAATTTAAAAAAATGTTCTTAATTGATTGATAAATGAAAAAATTGAAAGATTATTATTATCCCATAATAATAAAAATGAATAATATATCATTATTTAAAATTAATTCAAACCTTTAATTTTAAAAATTAAATATGTTTTAAATTTTACAAATTTTAATTAACAGAATAAAATATAATATTAATTTTAATTAAATTTCTTTGATAAAATCAATTTATAACTAGATTTTTATAAAATTTAAAATTTATATTTATGTCAGAAAATTCTAGAAATCGCTATTCAAAAAGATCTACAAGGAATAGCAATCCTCATTATACTGAAACATTTCCAGAAACAGAACCTGGAGTTCGAGTATCAGGAAGAAAGCGACGCAATGCATCATTTTCTAAAAGTGATGATGTAGATTCCGCGGATGATTTTGTGACTAATGAATCTAATGAAGATAGCAATAACCGCAGACAAACTAGAAGAAATTTAAAAAGACCAACCTACAACGAAGAAGTTCTTTTTACCAATGAATTTGGTGATGAAATAGATGATAAACCTAATAAGAAGAGTAATAATTCATCAAGGAGAAGCTCAGTTGCTCCAATCAGGACTACTCGAAGAAGAAATAACATAATTCAAGACTCTGATGATGAATTTGGTGATGATGGCAGTACTCAAAAACAGAGCGAGATTAACGAAGAGATTCCAGATTTAACTGACAATGATATCCAGAATGATACTGCCCAAAATTCCACATACCACACTGATAAGCCAAAAAATCAATCAAAGCAACCAAAGAATATTTATAACGATTTAGTTCCTAATGATTATAAGGGTCCCAATTTAAACTCATATTTTTTCAGTGCAATGGAAGTGTGTCGACGTAAACCTTATAAAAATACTTTGCCACCAGGATCTTGCAAAAATCCATATAACAAGCATCCTGACTATATTACACAACACGGTCTCAAATCCCATACTATAAAAAAACTTCCTTTATTTTTTGAAAAAGTGGTAACTCAGAGTAAATCTAGACGCAGAAATCCCTTTTCGGATCAGGCTCCCCCTATTGCACCTGAGAATTGGGCCCAAATCCTTGAACATCGCTCTTTTGTTGCTTACAAAGTTAAATTACCTTCAAGAGCACCATCAGATTTTAAACCAGTTCACCCTTCTCAAATTGGTGGTCTTCGTGGTCATTTAGATATTATGTTCAATCATCTTGTATTTCCTTTTCTAGACGAAACTAAGGATGATCCAATTGTTCCTAGTAATGGCTTTTTATTCCATGGACCTCCTGGTACTGGCAAAACCCTCCTTGCGAGAGCTGTAGTTGAAATGTGCTTTCCTTATAACCCCACAGCGTTCTTTTATATCAAAGCCAGTGATTTATTGAGTAAGTGGGTTGGTCAAACTGAGCAAATGCTTAGGGATTTATTTAGACAGGCTCAAATATGGAGCCCTTCAATTATTTTACTAGATGAAATCGACGGTTTAGCTCAAGATAGATCGGACAACACTAGTGCCAAAAATAAGGGTATTTTATCTTCGTTATTGACTTTGATGGATGGATTGCATTCTACAAGTAGAGTGACGGTCATTGGAACTACTAACCACCTTTCTAACCTTGATCCAGCACTTCGCCGACCAGGTCGATTCGACCATGAACTCGAATTCCAATTACCAGACCTTGAAGCTCGACTTGCTATAATTACTCTTTCTACATCAAATATGGCTCATCCTCCTGATCCGGAAATGCTTCGTGAAGTAGCTACTCGTCTTTCAGGATATAGTGGAGCCGATATTACTAAGTTATGTAATGTAGCAAAACAGTGTGCGATTGATCGCACTTTTCCTGACATTGTAAGAGGTAAAAACTTGGATATTGCTAATAATAATGTAGAGGTATTTCTATTGAAAGAGGATTGGGATGAAGCTATCCTGAAATGCAATCCTTCTTCCTATCGATCACTTCCTAGTCAACCGGCACCGTTACCTCGCTCTATCCTACCCTTACTCGGCAAGTGCTATCAAAATGCTATGGACTTCTTCCATTACCGTTTGAACATGATCCAAAAAACTCCAGATATTCGCCGCCCACCTCCTACTTTGTGGCTTCAAGGAGATCCTGGCCCCGCTATGTCTGCATTGGAGTCTGCGATCTTGCAAGGTATGGGGGTAAATCAGGTAGTCAGCTTGGATTTACCATCTCTCCAAAGTTCAACTTTTTCTCTAGACTTCGCTCTCGCCCGCAAATTGGAGATCATTCCTACTAATTCCACCACCTATACTACATCTGTCATCTACATTCCATGTGGCCCTACATGGGTTGAAGAAGTTGGGCCTTTCATGAATTTGATTACTAATGCACTTTCTCAGCCAACTCATCGATCCCATATTTTCATGCTAATAACGGGATCTGTGAGCGATTGCCAAATCCTTGTTGACTATTTGAATGCATCAGATATCCGTACTGTAACCTATGACAAACCAACGTTGAAGCAACGAATTGAGTTTTTAGGCTCTTCATTTAAACATTTGAGCCATTCTGAAAAGGCAAAACCTGCTGCAAATATTCTCCCGGAAATTTCCGCCAAATCTGAAGTACCTACAAAAACTTCTAATGCATATCCTGACCCCGATCTTGTTCGAGCATTCAGATTTTTCCGTCAAGAAGCAATTGATCTTCTAGATTCAATGATGAAACGTAAGCACATTTCAGCATTGCTTACTGCACCAAAGCCATCACATTTCACTGAACCTTATGAGGGGCCACAACCATTTGGTCTTCAAGATATTAAGGAAGAACTTTCCAAAAACAAGATTATTTCCCCATCCGAATTGTCAGAAAAATTCAGTGATTTGTACAAGCAAACATCATTCTGTTATCGTAAATCTGATCCTTATATGGTATCTTTGGCCTTGGGACTTCGCTTTGAAATTAATACATTTTCTAAGATATTGGATTTGAAACTTGTAAATAAGTGCGAACAATTGAATATTTGGATTAAACAAAACAAACAACTAATTGAAGAAAACAAAATTGATGTATTTTCTATCAGATTGACATCCAATGAAGAAGAGCTAGCTGACCAAATTTCACATCCCAAGTTAACTGCTGAAGCTATTTCAAATAATCAACTTACTAAACCTAGTTACGATCAGATAACCGAGCCACCGAGTTTGTCTGAAGTTAAATTTGATTTAAATTTATTCCCAGACCACTTGAAACACCTACCCCATTCTTATCTGAATACTATATATCAAATGGCAGAATTGCTTGAACAATATGATGTAGATCAGATCTTGAAGCTCTTGGATAATCCAGTCCTCAAATCAGCTGAGAATCCTCACGAGCTATTGCGATACACTTTTCAAGTTCTAAATTAATCTAAATAATATATTTGGTCGTTTGATACTATTTACATTTAAAATGTATTTTATTCTTGATTAATAAACTATCAGATGCATCTTTACATAGTTTTTGTTAATGTTATCGTATTTGAAACTGAATATTTGTCCTGTTAGTTGAGAGTATTTAAATTCCTGGAACTAATAGAACATTTTAATAAATTAGTATTTTCAAATAACTAAATTCTATGTAAAAAGTGCAATGTTTTATTACAAATAATATTAGTTTCTAAGTAAACCTTCAATTGGTTTATCAGGACATACACCATGGGTAAATGAGTACCTTTCTAATTCATAAATCATTGCACCCAAAGTGTAGCCAATACTAGTGCCATTGTAGAAGTCTCCAAAGTGGATCTCTCTCATTGGATCAATTCTGAATCCATTCTGCAGCATATTTACTATGTATGACGCCAAAAAGCATCGATTGTATTCGAAGCTATCACTCTGACCAGTAATAGGATCTACGGCAACGGTAGGTGCCGCTAGGTGCTGCTGTTTAAGGGGATGCAGGTTGTGGGGATAGTGCGTCTTGTCATTCTCAAATTTCTGTATCATGGAATTTTGACAAAATTCGTGAGCTTTTACATCGATACAATTAGAAGTACTGACTGGTGCGCATTTGAAGTATTCTGCGGTTTTGGCAAACGTATCGAGTGCAAAGATGGGTCGACCTTCGGGGATAGAAGGTTGATATGCACCATTAAGAGAACATGGTTCAGCAGGACAATACTGTGTGAGTTTTAAGAGCTTTTTGGTATAGATATTGCATAAGGGATAATCACCTGAGCCAATGAATCTAATTTGACGTTTGAAATGAGGTTTATACATCCTCTGGACATATCCAAGTGGAAAGCAAGGATCAGTCACTTCGAGAGGTTTGCACTTGGTACATTCGCGTTTTAAATCAGGATCTTCGTTAAACACTTCATTTACTAAGTTAATGCGATGTCTTAAGAGAGCTTGATTTCTGCCAAATCTTAAAAAAGATTTTGTGTAAAGTATTCTGTCAGTACCATTCACTCTCAGAGGAAAAGCACCATCTTTAATTCGATTGCTAGGTTCAAATGTTAATTCAACAGATGCACCTCCCATATCTAGGGAGACAACAGTATCCTTAGCCGAATTCTTATGCAAGCTACCAAATACATAATTGACCGCAAGCCAGTCAAAAGCACCTTCAAATTCTCCTGGCAAGACCTGCACCCCAAAATCTTGATCGAATTTGAAAGGAGAGTTGACCTTTTTACTGAGATAATCCTTAAGCTTAGTTGTGATTTCATGGGCTTGGTCAGGTGGTAGGACACGAATACCACCAGTCCCCATTAAGAATAAAGGTGTTTCTTCTTGGCTGTCAGCTGGAATAACTCCTAAAGCACTATCTATCAAGTCTGTAAAATATTAGTATCAGTCTAATTTGATTTGCATTATAATAAATACCTTCCATATAATTTGATATTTCTTTAATAGGTACATCATTTAAACCACCGTCTTTCACGAATCTCACTTGGTAGCCGTGTTTCATCATTGGATTAATGTATGGAGAGTCGGTAGCATTTGAAGGACCCTTCCATTCGTAAACATATAAACGAGTTTGAGTACTTCCGGAATCTATAATGATACCATAGTTCACTTTTGGCTGTTTTACTGCTTGGTTCTTTGGAGTTGACAATTTATTATTATTGAACCAATTGCTAATCAAACCAAAATTCCATTCAGCTAAAGTGAGTTTGAATAAAATGAAATAAAAATAATGAATTAAAAGCATTTTTAAAAGAACATATATATCTGTATATTACAAATCAACTGTTGCTATGACAATGAATATTATCTAATATTTTATAACCGTTAAAATACAATTTAATGAGTAAATTTAAAAGAATCAGTGAATGTGACCTGATTAGAGTGTAACTTTTCAATATATAGTTTATTCAAACATATTTGACGATTAATTAATTTTTTGAGGGATGATTTAATTAATTTGCGTCAATATTTTAAATTAGTGTATAATTTGGATAAAATTATGTAAACTAACTCCTTGTGGATGTATTTTTGAAAAATGAATTACATCATACTATAATTTGATATTAAATTGAATGTACAGTAATCAATCAATCTAAAAAATTACTTTGTAATTAAATATAAGTTTATATTTGATTCTTCCAATCTACTGTACACTTTTAAATAACAATATTCAATTTTATTTTAATCAAATTTTATCAATTTAATTAAATCTTCGCCTAAATGATAGTTTAATATAATTAATATAATCAATTACTGATAATCTTGAGATATAAGATAAAATATTAATATCTTTAAATCATTTTTGGCTTAAATGAATTATTTATATTTATTGAGACTGCAATTTAGCTATTTAAAATATTCAACATCTTCGCTTAATATGACTTTTGTCTATAGTTAAATAATCTGTTCTATCTATGCCATAATCTACATTCACTCAACTCCGATGAATTGAGCGTAACTAAAAGTTCTATTTACTATAGTATTGGAAATCTTTAGTTAAGACTTTATTAAAATATTTAAATATATTATTAATTGATATAACCTAGTCCAAATGTAACCCATTGGATAAAATTTGTGATATAAGCAGGGAAAAGAGCAATTAAATAGGGCATTGTCCATTGACCACCGAGTACAATTTCACCAGGTAAAGCCCAAAACTTGCCCTTAAAGTAGCTCATGGAAGGCTTCAGACTGGGAATGACCAATCCAATGAGATTGGCTAAGAGATAAAATAGAACATTGAAGGGATTGGAGAAGAAGCAGTAGTACTGATAGGTAGGAGATGATCTTCTTAAGATATGGGCAACGATGCGCTTGGCAAAATAGCTTGTATCCATACATTGAGTACTTTGAGAGATATTGGCACGTTTGAGGATATAGCCCTGCACATTTTGATAAAGTTTGAATTCACTATTGGATTCATTTTTAAATAGGAGGTTATTCTTTCCAATATTGGATTTGACAGCTCTAAAATTCGAGTTAAAAATAGAATATAATTAAATATCTTTTAGTGTTACCCTGGTTTTACAAGTAAAGTATCAATATCAAATGGAGCTAATTCTAATCTTAATACTCTACTCAAACTAGTTACAGCGCTCTTTGAAGAGCTGTAAGTCCCTATGAAAGTATTAAATAAGTATCCTAGAGCAAAATTAATTTCGAAAGCTGAGATAATTACCTGAATATGGAGTATTGATCTCACCAGCAATACTTCCAATATTAACAATAGTTCCCGATTTAACTTCGATCTATAAATATTTAGAATAAAACAATGATATATTTACAATAAAGTTTACCATATATGGAGCAACCTTCTGAGTAACTCTAAGTAACCCCAAGACATTCGTCTGATAAGTATGGTTGACCTGCTCGATATCAGTTTCGATCAAAGGTGCAGAAACAGTAACACCTGCGTTATTCACTAAAATATCAATTCTACCAGCCTTTTTAATTACTTCTTCAACTGCCAAGTCCACAGAATTTGTATCGAGTACGTTTAATTCTAACAGTTGACATCCAAAAGGTTCCAAATCTGACATTTTACTCTTAGCAGTAGAAGTGGCGAACACTTGACAATTACTTAAACTAAATTGTTGAGCCAAATGCGATCCAATACCTCCATTAGAGCATCCAGTAATCAATACAACTTTCTTTTCCATATTATCAAATCAAAAACACTGTGATTGATTATTAATTGTTATTTTTAAACGTTAATTACCATCAAACTGAACAGCCTCTTTTATATTAGATTTTTCAATTTGAGAATGTGAAAATTAAAGATAATTAGACGTCATTCATAAAATTACCTATTATTGGAATAATTTAAATTTTCTATTCAATTTCTTTATGAAAAGACTTTTGAAAAAAGATATTTAATAAATTGTTAAAATATAATTAAATTAATAATTATCAGTTATTTAGTGATTCTTTATATATTTAAGCTTAATTTGATTAATATTAAATTATATAGAGTTTGTTGATATTTAATTTAATATATCTACTTATATTTTCATATTTAAAATAGGCGAATAGCAGTACAATGTTACAAAATTTATTAATAAAGGACATATATATATATATATTATGTGAAATAATATCAAGTATCTTTAATAAAGAAAAATAATGAAATAACAATCATAATTTGATATCATAACTAAAATCAATTACTAATAATCACAAGTTATTATATAAATTAAAATGAAAGATCATTTTATTTTACAATAATGAATACAAGTTTAATGAATGATAATAATTTTAACAGGTTTATTATTTCAATTAATATGTGTTATTCTTTAAAACGTAAGCTGCTGAATAGAATATTATTGTCACAATGCTGAAATGTCAACTTGTGTCTTTGTATTCACACCCAAAATTTCTTTAGAATGTGCAGAGTTGCACAATTCTCCTAATACTCTTATAACATATAAAGCACCCTCTTCACACACATTCTCAAGGCTCTCTCTCTTCTTTGATTACTATCTGTCCTAACCCTTTCTACTCTCTATCATCTACCACTAACTCTCAATAAACCTTCTATACCTTGAACTTTCTCAAATTTGATGCATAATCTAACATTACTACCAATTCATCAACGACCATTTAAACCGGTACTCGCGCAACTAGTCGTTGTCCAAGTTGTAGAATACTCACCTCTAATCGTCAGCAACTTACTTCAGATCCTTATGACTCGAATATTTTAACACGCCACCAATGCTTTGATCTCGGATCTGCTAACTGCAACAATTACGGGCTATTACTATTGATTTTTGATATTGATCGATAGCATAAAATGCCATTTTTAATCTGTTATAATTTATAATTCATATCTCATATAAAAATCAGTAATCAGAAGATTTAGGCAATATTATATTGAAAATTGTCAAATATTTATTACCATATTTGATATAAGATAATAAATTGAAAGAAAAATATTTTCTATATTTGTTAATATATCAAATATCCTTTTTAATTTGAGACTAACAATTAAATATTGAAACTTGAATAAAATGTTTAAAAAAACATTAATTTTTAACATTGATTAACTAATTTTTTAAAGGTTTATAATTTGTATTATAATGAGTTGATATAGACTATTACTATATTGTATATTTTTGTTATTGTAATTTTACATTGGAAGATTGATAAACACAATATATTATAGTTAAACTATTTGTTCAATTCACCAAACAAAGAAAATTATATCTCAAAATATCAGAATGTAAAATAATGATTGAAATCAATTTATTATAATAATCAATGTCTAAGCGATAATTCAATCACTTTATTGATAGAATACGCTAATATTAAAGTTAATTTTAGTGGAATATAGTGTTTGGTTAATGTGATAATACTATATATTATTGATTGATATATATTTTAAACATTGAACTATGCAATCATTGATATTAAAACTTCAATGTTGAAAATGGTTCCATTATTAACCTCCTTTATATTTATTGAAAACAAAATATATAGCAAAAAGCTGGCAATAATGTTTGAGCAAACTATAAAAATGAATTATTTGATAAAATGTGGATAAAAAAATCTAACTGTCAAAGCAATTAATATGGTTTGAATCTAATATCTATATATATACATTAATTTCCTTACCATCAAATAAATTTGAAGTCCCCAGTATATTTCATATTAGATTATTGTACTAAATTCCCTAAATATGTTTGTTGAGGTCTCAAAAATCGATTGGAGACAAAATCTTAAAATTGTTAAAACAATGTATTAAATTTATATTAGTATACATTACCATGAGATCGTAAATAACTTATCAAATAGTACTGAGTATTATCAATTTTAAAGCTATAAGTACTCTTAATTAATCCATTTCTTCTCAAAAAGTAAACTCCTTTGGCACATTCAATCTTATATGGATGGGAGAAGTTATCAAAATGAATCATATTATCACTTGGGCCAGTTTCAGTTAATTGATTGATTTGTTCTTGTGTTTGAGTTGAATAAATATTCACCTTCTGTCCATTGATAATTTTTCTTTCAATTGGTAAAAAGTGATGCGAGACTTCAAAATATGTAAACATACCGCTCTTTTTTCTCGATGGAGACCAGTTAGTTGTGTCTTTCCATCTTCCAATACCCAGAGAATCAGTAAATACAAAAATCCAACCCGAATCAATCTGTGTCAACTGTGATTTACTTGGTTTTTGAGTGATCAAAGGCAGAATGCCATTATGGCAACATTCTGAGTAATTCGAATACCATTAGAATCTTTGATATATGTTCAATTCATGCAACACTTACTGATTATAATAACTGCATCATCTTTAGTTAAGATTTTTCCTGGTAAATTTTCAAAGAATTAGTCATAAATATAATACTTTAAGATGCAAACCATGTAATACCTATTGTAGTACCAAAAAAATGCTCATTTAATGGATGTATAGGTTCAGTAATTGAAGATTGTGAAGGCTGATCCATTGACTAATATTCAGTTAATTGAGCCTATAGAAAAGTAGAAGAAAACTGGTAAAAAAGATCACTATTATGACTATAAATCAGTTGGCTATTTATAGTATTATCAACACTTTTTATATAAATAATGATGTATTTTGCATTTAATAAATGCATAAAATAGTAATCATTTATCTTATATGATTAAGAAATGACTTTTAGAAACTTTTATAGCCTTAATATACCAAATCTACGTGTCAAAACGTAATTATATTCCTGAAGTATTCGTCACTATGACTTAAGTTAGATTTAAGATGGTATACATTGGGTATTATTTTAACCATGATATAAACTGGGTTATTGGTTATCGTTAGAATTTTCGAGCTATCATGACAAGGTTTATAAAATTGACTATGCTTGATAATTGGTTATTAATAAATCTATATTATATAGAGAACATTGTATCTTTAACATACAATATTATATAATGAGTTGGTATTAACTCTAATCAATACTAAAATATAAATGCTGAATATATTAACTGGAATAATCGGACCAATCGAAATCTAACATGGTATAGTTTTATTGGTTTACTTTAGTGTAAGCTAATATATGATAAATTCCTAAATCTATATAGGCTAATATACAATTAAAGCAATGAATCATTATCTAATCATTATTGTGTAGCTAGATAAACAACATTATATTCTATTTAATTAAAATTATTTAAGATTTGTATTGATTTATCAATAAATCTTATTTATCTGATTTTAATTGAGTTTGAAAATATTTTCATATTTAGTGATTAAATTGAAAATGTATACAAATTCAATACAAATACTGGTCTAAAGAGTTTTATTATTTATAATTAAATACAATTAAGCATAATATACTTGAATGTGTTATTGAATTAAGTCTTTGCTTTTAATCTTTGTAATTCTTGAATTGCTTTGCTCATCTAAATATAATTAATTAATTAATTAATATTAAATAATAATTACAAAATGATTTAATTATTACCATTCCAACATTAGCTCTAATATTCGCAGATTTCTTATTTAAAGCATTTATTTTGCTATGATAAAAATAAATTATTTGATGGTAAATTTTAAATCAAATATCTTTTCCCACCTATTCAAAGTATCTATCCTCTTATTAACATATTCTAAACCTTCTTCTAAAGTAAATTCGATATGAACACTACAGCCAACTAAAATATTAATGAAATCTGTACTGGGCCTATATTGAAAATAAGGTTAATAAAATTTAAAATTGTCCTTTCAAAATATATACACTTCAGCTTCATAAAATACACCACAGCCCATATCGATTTGAGTAGGCAATTTCTTGATTTTTTGTTTGATTATGATTTCGATTTGCAATTTTAACTTATTACTATAGTAAAGCTAGATATCAAAATTGATAACCACAAAGTTATATTTTGTACTTAGAATTCATCCAAATGATAATTTAATTTGAATAATTGGGTGTTAATTGTATTTAAATCTGGTTTTAACTGAGTTTCGATAAATTTTAAATAATAGTTTATTTCATCATTGATTGATTTTTCCATTCTGTATTAAATATATTTTATGCACTTGGTATATTTATAACTATGACTAATATTCAAAAATATATACACATTTTAATTCTTTTTTTACTTATGGGATTGATCACATTCTCATTTTTAATTATTCAAATTCTGCAATATTTTTCAACTTTCAGATCCAGCCCTCTGGTGATCAAATATCAGAAATTTGTTTCAATATATTACATATATTTGATTAATAAATTTTGGTAAATAATTCTGTATCAAATGTATAAAAATATATATTTCAAAATGTATAATTCCAATAAACTGAATATCAGCATATTCTAATATATAAATATTAATATCTAATTATTCTATTTCTTTTATTTAGCAATGAATGTTCCACTATTTTACTTGGATAGAATTATGAAACTAAATGATAATTTATGATGAGCTGAATTCATCAAAATTCGTGAAAGGATTATGATACTGAATATTAATTAAAATGCTGATTCAGAAATTTTTCATTTTATGTAATAAGGCATTGATACTACAAAAATGAAAAATAAAGAATATTGTTAATGAAAATTGTGTACACTTCAAAAGGTCTACATTAAATCAATATATAATTGAAAAGTTGATTTTAATACAAATATTTTTTATACAAAATGATAAAAATCAAAAAATAAACTATGCTAATTTTCAGTATTACAGCTTTTCAAGAAAATTAAAATACAGCATTGTATAAATGAATCAAAAATTAATAAATATTTTAATATCACAGCTTTTAAGAACATTTTTACTTCACATTATCAAGCATTTTTTGATTAGAAATTCATCCATATTGTTAAATTAAAAATTCTCATTTATAATAAAATTACAAGAAATCATTACTTATCGCATATTTTTTAATAATCTCCAATATCAAGAAGGATAAATCGTTGATGTGACTGTTTAACATTTTGAATATAATGCCAAAATCTTTAAATATTATTTCACATATCAAAATAAAATGTGTTGAACTCTAGTGGATATTAGTTTAAACAGGTGAATTTAATATTTGAGCAACTTGATTTTAAATACTAAGGGTTCGGAAAATTATTTTTCATTCCCTTAAATATTTTATAGTACTAAAATTGTCAAATTGGAAAGTAAATGCTGTATCGAATATAATATAATATAATATTGGAGAACAAAGCAATAAAATCAATTATAGACTATGAAATAGGTTTAATAATGATGTTAACATGAGTATTTGCAAAGATTTAGTGAAACAACTTGTTTTTATCTGATCTTTGTTTATTCAAGGATACAAAGTTAAAACAAATTTACATATTATTTCAGCGCAGTAGTCAAATGTGTAAATTTTGATTTCAAATTTTTATTATCACTCTGATCCATAACATTTATAAAGATCAATATAATTATGCATATTAAATGGCTATCTCATAATTGTCGAATGAAGTTTATAGTTAATTTTCATATACTTAATATCAATTAGATGAATGTGATTGGAAAAAAGATCTACAAAATATATTATATATTACTTTAATGATGTTAATTTTCAAATTTAGTTGATATCAAAATTTTAAAATTTTAATCTTATATCATTAATGATTATATATTCAATGAAAATATGATTAATATAATAACGATGTAATATAAGAGATCTAGAATAATAAAAACAATCAATTAACTCCAAAGATTTCCCTTACTCCTTCATTTGATCTTAAATAAATGCATGCAAATTGAAAAATGAGAAAAAAGAAAAAATTATGCTGTTTTATAATTATATTAGTTATATATAAAATGGAAATTTGATTATTATGTTTTTATTTTTAATTCATTTGATCATTCAACTTTTAATATTAATCATTTTAATTAAATATTGTATAATATAACACTGTATAGATTCATTTATTAATTAATTAATTATATTCAGCATATTAAAATTACCCCTCTATTCATGATTAGAAATTGATTATGACTATCAATGACCTCAAAACGAATACCAATATGTCCAATATTCAATCCTCTCAACCCAAATCGACAACAGCAAAAAAACAATTATCAAATCGGATTTTGTCCTCCCCTTTCTTCAAGCAAAGTTTGGCAAATTCGCAAGTTCCTACCAAACCAGTAGCCACACAGGTAAATTTGGATCCTTGTTTAAATGACCTTTTTCCACATCATCTACTTTGGGAACAACAGTTATTCCCAGTGTCTTCAGAATCTTCGACCATAAATGATAAACCGAATTTGTCTTCGGTTCCCCTTCTTGTTAAGAAACCTCTACCGAAAGAACCAGCTGAAATCCTACCAGATTCACCGACTGCACTAGAACTAGATTTAAGTTCTCACTGTAAGTATTTTTTGCTTGTATTTTTTATTTAGAAATTATGTTTTTGAAGACGGAATATTATTGATTATAAATGTTACGACAATTAATCATTCATTTTCTAATTATTTTAAATTATTAATTAAACAGAATATTTTAAAGTCAAATCAGCTAAACATCAATCCATAGAAATTAACGGTTAAACATGATTTAGCAATGTTCAATATACAATTTTAAGATCAACTAATTTTATCTAATATACTAATTTGAACATTATTATCAAAAACACCATTAATAGAATATCAATCAAATTTTTAATTATGATTTGAATAATAATTTCTAACTATTTACTTTTAGTTGAGAAAAGTAATTATAAACCTGAACAAGATGAAACAGATAGTCGACTTAAGATAAAGAGAAATAATACAATAAGGAAATCGTTGAGACGACAAGACAACCATAATAATGGCCCACCAATAACAATTAATCTGAGGTCATCACCTACCAGTGTAATAAATCATGACTCTGCAACAGGTTTAAATTCTATTAAAACTTTTACTGAAGCTCTACAATCCCCATCCAGGGAATCTGAACATGATCTAGCTAACCCTTCAATAGATAGTAGATATATGCTAAGAAAAAGTCTTAAAAAAGTATCAACACCAACGTTACCCAAGAAAATTACAATACTTGATACTATAGAAATTAATGTCATCCCACCTCCCCCAATTGCGCGTTCTACATCTTCAAGCAGATCCAATAGCTCTCAAACTAATAGGAAAACTTCTCCAGAGAGTAATGGCATTACATCTCTCCCAATTTCACGCTCTTTATCTTCTAGTCAAACTAAGAGTTCTTTATCAAGTATGAAAGAGTTTACAGAAGCTATTGATACTCCTCCTCCAACTACGGTCTCTTCATCCTCTAGTCAATCTAAAAATCCTCAAACTAACAAGAAGATATCCACAGATCAAATGAAAACCCCAGCTTATTATATGGTTGATATGAAATCGCCAACAAATAAGCTTAAATTAGACACGCTTCACAAACCTACACGAAATTCATCATTACAATCTAGTCGTTCTAAACCACTACCTTCTATACCACATGAGCACAGACCATTACCAATTATACCCGATAGCCTTGACCAATCATCAACCAAGACTTCTGAGAACCCCGAAAAACCTCAAAAATCATATAAATCACACAAAAAGGAGAAAAAATCTGGAAACATTAGAAAATCTATTTTCAGTCCACCACCATTTGTTAATCGAAGGGTGAGGTCCAATTCTAATTCATCAAGTAGATGGTCTACTCCTCCTTCAGCATTTTCTAGTTTCAACTTTTCCAGAAATAACAAAGGGACTCAACAAACACCACCGACTCAAATTGATTTAGATCTTTCTATCGTTACATTTGATGAGGCTTATAGCTTATCCACGATATATGCCAGATTTGTAACTGCCATTCCATTGACAACACATAAGAAGAATCATCTACAATACCCAAACACATTTACCGGAAAACAAGCCGCTGATACACTATCATTCATTATACCCGGAATAGACAGAAAGGGCTGTTTGATGATTTTAAGATCACTGTATAAATACCGATTAATTAATGATGCCACATTTGAATCAGATACCTTTATTGATAGCTCGTACGAGATTTACTCGCTTAGTGGCGTAGACAAATCAAATCAAATGGACCAAAAGATTACATCATCTGAGTTGAAATCATCATCAGCAATGTCATTGCGTGGTAGTGTCAACAAAATTAACATTGCTAATGGAATTTTTACTTGTTACACACGTTGCTACTCACCAATATGTCAACCAGGCAGTGCCATATTCTGCTATTCATCTAGCTGCCCAAATAAGCCCAAGGCATCGCCTGCTCTTAACGGCCATCATACCTCCATTAGCAATTTTCCCAAACAGCGTGATATGGGCAAAGTATGGGCAGATATCGTACCTCCTAGTGTGATTGAATCCACTCCTGATAAAGAAAAGAAGCGCCAAGAGGCTATCTATGAGGCTATCTACACTGAGAGTGATTTTTTGGAAGATCTTATTTTATTAAATGAGTATTTCATCCAACCACTTGCTTATTCTAGTGATATAATTCCAGAAGATCGAAGAAGTACCTTTATTGATCAAGTCTTCTTCAATGTTCAAGAGCTTATATCTATTACTAGCCGGTTTTCTAAATCTCTTAATGCCCGTCAGATTCAAGATCGAAACGTTGTTACCAAAATTGGTGATATATTTCTTGAGCATATCAACTATTTTGAGCCGTTTGTTGCATATGGTGCTCATCAGCTCTTTGCCAAATTCACTTTGGATCGAGAAATGGAAAATAATGCACAATTAAGGGAGTTTTTAGAGGTAATATATATTACTAAATCTTTATTTTGATTTTTTAAACAAATTCTATAGGAAAGAGAGCATTGGACAGAATTACGAAAGCTTCCTATCCAATCCTTTTTAGGTCGTCCCACCACCCGACTTGGAAAGTATCCATTATTACTCGATGTGATTTTGAAACACACTCCTCCAGAACACCCAGATCATCACGATCTTACCAAAACTATTGAAATAATTAAATCTCTGCTAACGAGAATCAACCTTGAAACTGGAAAAGCGGATAATAAGATTAAATTGATCAAACTGGAGCAGAAGCTTCATGGCACGCCACAGCAACTAGGGGCATTGAACCTTGCTGATGAAAATAGATTGATCATTCGAGATGGTTTGCTCAAGAAAAAACAGGGAGTAGACGCAACTGAATTACAATGCTTCCTGTTCGACCATATGTTCTTGATGACCAAAAAGAAAAAGGTCAAAGAAAATTCTAGTCAATATAACAGCGGTGCAAATTATGGTCTTGGATGGAGTGGAGAACCATGTGATTACAAAATACACAAACAGGTAATACATTTGAACATTTTTATAAATTTATCACATTTTTTCACTATACCATTTTTATTATCATTGACTGATATTATTATCATATAGCCAATACCATTGGAATTTATACAAGTATCTATTCCCAATGAGTCGCCACCTTATCCTACAACTAACTACAGATGGTCCAGTAACTCTTCCGTAGTAGGTAGTTCAATAACACCTACAAATTCACACACTCCCTCTATCAACTCTGGGCCCGCTGGCTTTCTTTCTCGTCGAGCTACGTCATTGCTCAGTTACGGTGGCAATTCAGATGCATCAGAACCCACTCCCGGAACTGTCATTTCTCCTCCCCCGATGTCCGCACCAGCTTACATACCAGAAACCCCGAGTAAGGGCTCATCAGGCTACCCACTCAACATCACACACCTTGGTAAATTAGGTTTTACAATCACGCTTAATGCAAATACGATCACGGAACGTAAGCTTTGGAAAGAAAAGATTGAGAGACAAAAGAAATTGATTACAGACAAAAATGCAATCTATGAGAAGGTCACAATCTCTAAATTTGACTTTAAACTAGCAAACAATAGAGTCACATGCTCCTCAACTTTTGGTAAGTCTCAATATAGGCATATCTTCTCATTAGTGTTGCATTTTGTAATCACCATACTCATATATTATTCTATTAGACAATGGTAGAAGAATCATCATTGGTACCGATGTAGGTGTCTACACTAATATATCGTCGGAACAATTTAGCAATTCTGGGCACCGCAGAAAGTTTGAAAAGGTTATGGATTTAGAGAAAGTCACCCAAATCGAAGTATTGGAGGAATATAATATGTTTATTGTACTCGCCGATAAGACCCTCACAACCTTCGCCCTTGACGCCTTGGATTCTCAAGATTTAAATATTACTAAAGGAAGGCATATTGGCTCTCATGTGAGCTTCTTCAAAGTAGGCGTCTGTTTGAGCCGTCATCTTGTGTGTATTGTGAAATCCACGGCTCTTACTTCAATTATCAAAACTCTTGAACCCGTTCTACTTACAAGTAGTAAAAAGTCCAACTTTGGAAGGTTTTTAATGAGAGCTGGAAAAGATGGAATGAGATTGTATAAAGTAAGTGTTAATATTTTTATCATTCAAGTTGACATATTTTGATCTTTTGAATTAGAAATTCTATATTCCTAGTGAATCTACTTCTCTTCATTTTATGAAGACCAAGCTATGTGTAGGATGTGCGAAGGGATTTGAAATTGTTGACCTCGAAACGTTGAATACTCAAGGGTTACTCAACCCGTCTGATGAATCATTACAATTCGTGCTAAAACGCGATAACATCAAACCTATATCGATTTTCCGAATTCAAAACAGAGATTTTATTCTTTGTTATGATGAATTTGCATTTTATGTTGATAAGGAAGGAATTAGATCCAGACCAAATAAAATCTTGAATTGGGAAGGTAAACCTGAGTCATTTGCATTTCAATACCCTTATCTACTCGGTTTCAGCCCTGAATTCGTCGAGATATGGGATGTTGAGACGAGTGAACTACGCCAAGTGATTCCCACGGGTAACTCTCGATCATTATTCTGCGATACTTCGAAAAATGTTATTCATTGTGTCTCTGGAGGAGCGGAAGAAGAGCCCACAGAGTTTCAACATTTTTTTAATCTGGTCTTGAAACCTAAAGCAAGCAAACTCAATATAATTTAATCTCTGACGAATGAACAAATATCCAACTATCGCCCAACACCAACAAACTCTCATACCAATTCATAATTCTAATCTAAGTTTTATTTATTTATTTATATTAACGATAATTTAACATCATTAATCTATAACCATTCAATTTAATTAATTATATTCAATGTTATTGAATTAAAATAATGTATAAATTTTTTCAAACAAAAATTTTTAATAAACCTTATGTATTTTAAACTTATTGCAGAATTTGAAAATACATATGAAAAGATAATACCAACTATAATTCTTTTGGTTTTAGAATTTTTTAAATGTGATTATTAATAATTGAAAATCAAGGTGAAAAATATAACCAACCTAGATTTTACTATAATTTCAAAATGAAAAATAAAAATTACTTATTATTTTTACAAATATATAATTATTTTATATTTTTAAGTTTGTTGTATTTAATTGTAGATGCATCAATTTTCATAGTATATATTTTGATAATATAATTATTGACAACAATTCCTTGTATACAATCAATCAATAAAATGAATTAAAAATTTTCATAGTATTTGAAAATACCACAAATAATGGAGATATACTGACTATTAAAGTATAAATAATTTTGGATCAAATTTTAGATATTTAAAACTAGTTTAAAAAGGAATGGCAAATTTATAAATTTCTGATTTTTCAAAAATATTGTTAGTTTTAAAAAGTAAATTATATAAAAAATATATAAGAGGATTAATATTTTCAAAATATATATATAATTATTTTTTCATTAAACTATTTTTACTTAAAATTTTAATATTAAATCAAATTATTTTTGAATTAGATAATAATAATTGAAATTTCTTTATTTTAGTATTATTAAAACTTAACTAATAACTCTTTAAGTTCACTTAAGATTTATATATAATTTATAATGATAGCACTTTATTTAAAACCATTATTTATTATCAATTTTTTCACTTTAAAGCTAGAAAATATATTATTTAAAATTTATTAAAAATTATGCTAATTTTTATTATTATTATTATTATTTATTAAAGTAAAAAATATATTAGAAATACCTATTCATTTTAGTAAAAGGATTATTAAAGTAATATACTTTTAGTATATTAGTATATTTTAAATAATAAAAATTTAAACTTGGATTAATTAAGATATAAAATAAATACCTTATAGTTTAATTACACTTTAACTAGAGTAATTAAGATTAAAACAAGCTTAATAAATTATAATTTAAAAATCTTTAATTTTTAATCTTTATAATTAATAAATCTTATATTTTTTAAATAATCTTTGATTTAAAAACAAAGCATAATATTAGGTTATTCTAAAATAATCCCTTTAATATAACTAAATAAACAATTATTTTATTTATAAGCAAATATCAATTGCTATAATAGATTATAATAATATATAGTATTTTTAATATAATTTAAAAATATCTATTATTTTATATTATACTTGTATAATATATAAAACTAAAGTTGTAAAAATTTTTCTAATTTAAAATAATTGGGAAAAGCTGCTAAATCTAATATATTTATTAAATTACAACCTATATGATTATAATTGCTATAGGCAATCAAAAAATGTATTTACCAGAAAGAAAATTCCTATAAACAAATTTAATTGGTTTATAAAATATTAACTTTTAGTTTTATTAAAAAGAATTATTTTTTAGGTGTTAGAAATTTGCCAATAGTATAGCAAAAAATGATTAATAATAAAATAAATATCAATTTTCTATTGTTTATTTATTTTTATAAATCATATATTAAAAATTATTTTTAACTTCTGTAGTAATAAATCAAAAGTTGAAATCCTTTAATTGATATAATAATATATATAATTTAAATTTAAAATTAATTAAAGCTAAATCTGATTTTCATTAACTAATTTTTCAAATTTATTGTATATAACCTTTAATACAATAAATAAATTATTTAAATTCTAAAGTTTTAATAAAACTATTTCATAAGTATTAAAATTTATTAATTAGTTATTAGAATTCAATTGAATAATTTTAGAAATTTTATCGAACACTTGAGCTACTACATTCTCGGGCAACTGATAATAAAACACTAATCTAATAGTATTACCACCGTAGCTATAACACAATACTCCTTCATCCCTTAATTTTTCAGCCATAAAGTCGCCAGTGATATTATAGTGTTTAAAATTCACAAATAACATATTGGTGTCGGGGGGATAATCGAACGATAGGTTTAATCCTTTCAATTTAACTGCTAATTGAGATACTCTCGTGATCTTGAGCTAATTGGGGTAATGTGTTGTCGAGGCAGTAGTCGACGGCTTTGGCTAAGATACCGCTCTGTCTCCAGCTAAATAGATGAGATGAGCGGATACTATAATGAGTTGAATTATTTATGATTACCCTCCACCAAGCATCTTTCTAAATTGTTTAGATTTCTGAATTAATTCATTATTACCTATAAATGTGATTAGTTAATTGTCAATATTATTAAAATTAACACCAATGTTTACCTAATAAAATAGAACCAATAGGAGCACCCAATCCTTAATAAATTGATAAATTAGTAGAATTAAGAGCATGAACCCAGATAAAATACCTTTTGAAAAGCATAAAGAAACCTAAATGATAATGAGTAATTTTAAATATAATAAGTATAGTAGAATTACAATATCAAATAAATCACAATAATTTTTGAGAGGAATATTTTCTTTAATACTTGCGTTCCATAATCTGGCGCCATCTAAATATTATAAATTATTAATAAAATATAACATTTGAGACTGTTAATATTTACCTAAATGTAAGTGAATCTTATTTTGTTTGCAATAATCACTTATTTTTCTAAATATCACTCCATAAATACACTAAGGTGCAATAATATAACAATATCAATTACTCAATTTCTTTAAAATCAAAAATTGACCCATTTAATGTATTCTCCAAACTAATTAGTTTAGTAGGCGCCAAATGTACGTCCGATTCGTCCAGTCTCACGCAATTTTCAATATCTCTTAAAGTCAGATGGTGTTTGGATTGGGGTGTGGTGGGAATGACTAACGCATGGGACAAGTGCGCTAATGCATTGGACTCATATTTGTAAATATGGCTTCTGGAATCGCAGACGATGGAGTATGGAGGCTGCTTCAAAGCTGAACGAATGCCCAATTGGTTGGTCATGGTGCCTGATACACAGAACAGTCCCGACTCCTTCCCTGTCATTTCGCAAAGTCGGTTTTCGAGTCGGATGGTATCTGCATCCTCCTAATTGATCAGATATATCATTTTATTTATTCATTAATGATTATAAAATTGATTACTTCCATAACATTATCCCCACCGGAAGCACTCTGAATAATTTTCAGCATATCAGTACTGGGTCTAGTAACTGCATCCCAATAAATATAAACCCATCAAATCACTAATTAAATTTACCTGTATCCGATCTCAAATCGATGAATTTTTTATTCAAAGATTTTGGAATAATTTGATAGTTTAATACTTTGGTATATTTCATATTTGTAATTATTTGGATTAATAATCAAGAGTGGACTTGGATAATTACCTTCAAATAATTGATCGAAGAAAGTTTAAATTATGGGAAATTTTAAAAAATATTCATTAATTCAATATTCAAACTTTCAGTATCTGATATTGTCTTGAATTAAATTACCATATTTTACTGAAAAATAGTTAAACAAAGAAATCATTAAACAATAATAAAAAGATTTGTTGAGAGAATAATGTTATAGAACTCTAGAAAATAAATTTAAAGAACAAAAAAGATTAAATAATTATAATAAGAATCACTAAATCAAGAATGGTGGAGGTCTAGTAAAAAATGTATGAGTTAGAAGAAAAACATAATAAGAAACCAGGGCTCGACTGGGAATCGAACCCAGGACCTCTCCCACCCTAAGGGAGAATTATACCACTAAACCATCGAGCCTTGTTGTTGGTGGAATTAACATATATAAGTTACCATATATTTGTATTATTTAATTATATTTAATATTATCTAATCTTTTGTTGACATCAAATCAATTCTAATATTAGGCATATCTTCAATTAATATATATTATTCATTTGCTTTTTTTTCTTTTTTTAACTTTTACTAAATTAGAATTAATCAACTCATTTATTTACATAAATATTTAGTATATTTTAATATACATTATGATTATTTTTTCAAAAAACTTTTCATTTACTCTGATCTTAAATTATGATAGAATTTTAATTCCAAATAATATTTAATAACTCAATTTTCCCACATATCATCAAAATCCCATAATTTAATCATAAATATCTTTATCCTTTTAAATTTTTCTATAATATTGTATTTTTTAATATAATAATAATTTTTTAAAAAACATAAATAAATATTAAAAATAGTAGCATTAATTTATTTTAATACAATATAGAGGAAAATTATGTTGACTAGAAAATTTATTCAAATCGGTAAAAATTTCATATTCTACAAAATATTAAATACTATATTGATTAATAAAATTAGGACAAAGAGGATTCCATACGCAAACCTTAGCGTTAGCCCGTCACAGTGCTAAGCGTACTGTACCCTGTGTAGCCGATCCTCCCAAGCATCCTGCTCCCAAATCCGAATTCTTCAACAGTTTACCCACTCCTAAAAGCTTCCATCATGCCGATTTAGTTTCCGAAGCTCAACGTAGACTGGAAAGTATGAACGAACCCGAAAAAGTAGTGAGTTATGAATTAAACAAATCTGACAAGATCTACTACCAGAATGGAATCGGTGAAAAGGAGCGTAAATTTTTGTTTGAAACTACACCCAAAGTGTTGACACAGAGTCAGTTGAGTAGTTTTGTTCCTTTGGATCCTACCAAGATTCAGAATCAAGCAGAATCCATTAGACGTTTGGTAAGTTTGAATACCGCTAACGCTAAAGGTATTAGAGCTTACAATATCGAAAAATGTGTCGAACATTTTGGTAGAAAAGAAGGCGATACTGGAAGTCCCGAAGTTCAAGGTAAATTTTACATAATATATTCATATAGGTTAGTATATATTAACTTCCTAATAGCTGCCATCTGGACTCTCAAAATCCGCAACTTGGAAACCCATTTGAAACAAAACAAAAAGGATTTACACAATCGTCGCAAGTACGAGCATTTCCTCCATAAGAGAGCTAAAATTTTGAAATATTTAAAGCGCAAAAGTTTGGAGAGATATTATGTATGTTTGAAAGAATTAGGTGTGACTCCCGAAATGGTAGAAGGTCAAATTAGTATTAGACAATCTCATAATTAAATGTTGAAATAAAATTTATAAATTAATGGTTAAATTCTATTAAATATTAAACTTTAATTGAGCATTTTGAAATGATTATAATACAATACAAAATTTGCTATATTCAAATTATAATTAAAAACATTACAAATTTTATCAAATTTAAATAATCAATCCATCATTATAATTAAATTATTGCAATGCAATATCAAAATAATGGTTTAATTTTTTAAGAATATAAATCTACTAACAATCATGAAATTAGATTTAAATATCATATAAATCATTATACCAAAAATTTTAGAAATAAAGTGGTCAGTAATATAACATTAAATTCAAATGACAGCTCAAATAATCAATTATTTGGGTATAATCAAATAAGATAAAATTTTAACTTTTATTGGAAAATGAATTTTTATTCACTACAATATGCAATCATTTGAATAATTAATAATAACAATTTATTCATTAAAAACACTATGCATTAATAAAATCTCTATAAAATCTTACACAACAGTACACTTTGTTTACTGCTTGAAGGGAGCTTTGATAGGATCGATAACCTTACCAACCTTGGTAACCAAGACTCTGGGCTTGATAGCTTTGTGGTAAGTAGTCGTAGGATTCCATTCTTTGCCGATTGCGCCACGCATCGTGTGCTCGAACTCTTCTTTGGTACGGTATTGGGATGGAAGTTCTCGGACTGTGTATTTCTCCAACTAAGCGATTGTTAGTAAATAGTATGGTATTAAATAATTAATAAACTTACTTTGGGATTATGTACTTCATTAATAATTACGTGATTGAGTTTGCGATCCTTACGTTTGTTTTGATCTACTCCTGATCCGGGCTTAGCAGCTTTAAACAATCTCTTTTTGGGTTGGAGTTTTTCACCGCCCCAGCTGCCCCAACCTGGTAGTGTAATATCTTCATCTTTAGGAGCTTGAGCTTCTATGGTTTGTTGTTTTTCTTCTTCGAATTCCTATAAATCTAATTAGTTAAGAGTATAATAAATATATGGGTACTAACATACTTGAACGACGTCGTCATTAGCGAATGCCAATTCCACCAATTCTCTCTGGTTAAAGGATGCTAATTGGTTAGCATGCACCATTGTAGGCTGTTCTTCACCATCTTCAACATTTTCTAAAAAATAATTAACATGATAGCAATATTAATATAAATAATAAATATTTACCATCTTCAGGATAGATGATATTACTCAAAGTCTTTTGAGCATTCACTTTAACATTAGCCAAATTGGATTGATCCTTATCCTTCATGCTGGATTTGACCTTATTCAACTTCAAGGTGGCTTTCTCAGCTTGACTGAGTTGGCCACCCTGATTTTTCTTGGACTTGATACCTGCTAAAGGTAATTCATCTTGGTGAGACAGCCATGGGTTGGATTCTTCCTCAACGACTGGTGTTTCAGAAGATTGTTCATTATCAATATCTTCAGAATCTTCAACAGTTTTGGTGTAGGTGGCATTCTTGGAGAGTTGAGGTTTGTCGCTAGTGGCAGATTTGCTCTTTTTCTTTTTATCCTGTTTTTTGGACTGGTTGGGTAAGTCGTCATGATCCTCGGCAGCTGCCCCAGTGCCTGAGAATTGTAAGCGACCTTCATTACCTTGAACAACTTGTCTGTGTTTGGTATCCTCATCGTCGCTCTCACTTTGGGCATCGTCGATATCATCTTCAGAGTCTCTATTCAACATTCTCAAATCTTCTTGAGCTTGTTGAGCCAATTCCTCAGCTTCCTTTTTCTGTCTTTCGAGTGCCTTTTGCATGAATTTCATACCTATAATGCCTTTATTAGATTTTTGGTCTTCATCATCTTCATTGATGATCTTGTCCAATTCGTTGAAAGCAAAATTAATAACCTGTTGCCTGTCGTTGGTATCGATGGTGCCGTTGTCCAAATCATCATAATCATCGTCGGACTCTTCGTCAGGGTTGGATTTGCCCATGATCTTTTGGGTCAATCTATCGTGCTCTTGTAATTGTTCGGTAATGGCTTGATGACTCTGCAACTGGTGTTAAATATATGCATAACCATAATATTACTAAATGAATTTACCTCAATTTCTCTACCACCATGTTTCATCAAGTTTTTGGCCCATTTGGTAGTGTTTTGATGTTTGAGAGACATACGTTCCTGATTAATTAATTAGTTATCAGCCATTATAAGCATTAATTATTTACTTACTCTAGCACGAGCAATTTCATTCTTAGTAGCCTCCTCGTCACTATCTTCGAAATTCTTCTCACCATCCGCTTCCTGCTGTAATTTAGCCAATTTAGCTTTCTCTTTTCTCAACACCTTCCTATAGGCTTTGGACTTGATCTTAGCAACTCTCTTAGCCTTGAGCTCTTCCTTAAACAACAAATTCCTCAATTGCATCATCTTCTTCTGACGTTCTTTAACTTCTTTAATGCTTAACTGCTGTGTTTGCAAATCTTCAAAATTCTTGAGGTTTTTATCTTGAATATTGTGACTTTGTAATGCTTCGAAGATCTCCTTCTCCATATCGTTCTCCACCTTGTGGTGACTCGTCAAAACATTGGTGGATTTGCTCTGAACGTCGGCGGAGTCGGTCTGAGTGTAGTTCAAGTGGTCCTTCTCCCTATTCTCTTTGACTATGGGCTCCCATTGGCTGATTTGTTCTTTGGACTCTTCGTAGGCTGCAGTTCGGATGATCTTCTCTTGCATGCGTTTGACCTTGGGGGCTTTGAGGGTAGCCACCTGAGACTTTGATGTAGCCATCAAGTCTTGAACTTTGGTTTGAAGGTGATCAAATCCTGATTCATTTTCCAAAGGTTTCAACAATGATTTTAAATCGAGTTTGCCACTGTTGTCGTCGTAGGCTGATCCCAAATTGAATTCGGATTCGTTGCGATGTGAAGAGTGATCATTGAGGAAGAGTTTCTTCTTGTTTTGGTCAGAGTCTAAACTGGTAATAAATTTGGTGAGATTGGAGGGTTCATCATCTTGATCTTCTTCGTAATCTGAGGGAGGTTGATCGTCATCGTCTTCATCTTCGGAATCTATTAATTTAAAATTATCTTGATCATCTTCATCCAAATCAGCATCACCAACCAAATCTTGATACTTGACTTTCTTGTGCTTAGTATCCAAATAATCCTCTTCAGTAGGTACCAAAGATTCATCATCCAACAAGGTAGACAAATCGACAAAGGCTTCCCCCTCCTCCAAAATAATTTCCTTATCAAATTTGTCGTCGTCTGAATCATCGGAATCTTCTTGGGTTTTCTTCTTACCCTTCCCTTTCAACTTAGCTTCTCTCTTACGATCCTTCAGCCCCAACACCATAGCATTGTACTGATCGTTCAGCCCATCCTCGCCGAAAGCGTCGTCGGAATCGATCTCTTCGTCGTCCTCCGAATTTATATGGTCCACATGGTATTGCTCGACCCCGCCCTCCGACATCCAGTCTAAATTGTGTTGTCTCAAATGCTTTCCTTTATTACTGTCGAAGTCATCCTCATAAATGTTCAACAAATTCTGTTGTTCTTTTTTTGTCGGTTTTTTCTTGGATTTGAGTTTGAAATTTTTTGACTTGGCCATTATTGGTGATTATATGTGGAATGAATGATTACTAATGTTCAAATTATTAAAATGAATTTGATTAATATCTATAAATACTATAACTAAAAATATTCTATTTAAAATAAATTACTGTTTTAAAATATTAACTGATTTATAATTGTAGTTAATATTAAAATTATTTTGAATATTTTTTTGTTAAGAATTAATAATTTGAAAAAATTCTTTAGGGATTGAAATATCTATTTAAATTTATATTTTTAAAATCAATTCTATGGGATTTTTCATTTCCATTTTTCTCAAAATTAATAATTGAATTTGGAATTTTATTGAAGTTTATTAATAGTTAAATTATATCTCTATCTATTAAACTATTATTATGAGAGTTAAATCATAATTCATAATAATAGCAAAAATATTTAATATATATAAGATTGCTATTTTAATTTCTTTGCTAATATTTAATAAAGTACTGGAATAGAATGATTAATATATTATCATCATTTATTGCAATAACATTATGATTCCTGATTATTTAATAATCCTTACTGATTCAATTATTTTATTATTATGTGGAATTTAAATAGTATATCGCTATTCTACCATATTTTGGAATATATATATATATTATTAATCATATCTTTAATCTAATCATTGAATAATATCAATTTGTTAAAATGTTTGAAATCAAAAAAACATTATTATCAAAAATAAAATCTTTTAATATCATTCAAAATTTATTCAATATATTATTATAAAATTAAACAATTTCAATATCTAATCACAAAAAATTATCAAAATTAGATTATATTTTAAGAGTATTAAGTTGAAAAATTTGTTAATTGAAAGTAAAGTTATAATATATCTGCTATATTTCAATCAATTTAAACAACTATATCAAACGGTTATTCTTATTTATCTATTGAAAGTCATCATAGTTGATTATGTACAATAGTGGATTCTCATTCTTGGAAAATTTTTGTATGATTGATAGCAAATATATATATTAATTAATTATAAGTTATAAAATGATTAAGTATATAAACTATTAAAAAAAATTAATTAATTCTTATATAAATAGTGTTGAAAATAGACGAAGAATTTATATTATAATATAGAAAAATTGAAAATTTGAAAATATTTACCAATGATTATATGACCATTATGCCGTTGCGCGGAATCGAACCGCGGTCTGAGCGGCCACAACGCTTCGTACTACCACTATACTACAACGGCTTAAAATAGAGAATAAAATATCATTATATCTATAATAAATGATATATTTTTAATATTTTTATCTTTGCTAGATTTTTACTTTTTATTGCTATATATTTTTTTACTACTTCAATTTTGGTGTAAATTATCGATTCAATTATATTATAATTATTGAGCAATGAAAAATTTATTATTAAACCTAAATGTCTTGATTTATATACTAATTTTGTTTATTTAGTATTCAATTCAATTTGATTTATATTTCAGCATATTCCAAACCAGTATTTAGGTATCTCTGGTTAAATTTACTCAAAAAATTTTCTTCCTCTCCTTGGGCCATGGGGTAAGAGTGTTCTTGAGTGGGGAACTGTCCATTTTTCACCTCTTGGTTGTAGTTCTTGAGAGCATCAACTACAGTGGGTGTAATTTGGGCGTATTGCTTACAGAATTTGGGTACAAAGCGATCATACATACCAACAGCATCGGGTGTGACGAGCACTTGACCACTGCAATAGGGTCCAGCACCAATGCCGATGGTTGGGATAGATAAGTGTTGGGTGATCATTTTAGCAACGAGAGACGGCATACATTCCAAAATCATCATGACTGCACCGGCTTCCTGAATTGATAATGCATCTTCAACTAAACGCATTGCATTGTCTGCGGTCTTACCCTGAATTCTAAATCCTCCCAACTGTGCTAAACGTTGAGGTGTTAGCCCAATGTGACCAACCACTGCAACACCAGATTGGGTCAGGGTTTGAATCACTCCAGTTTGTTCATGGCCTCCTTCCAATTTCACAGCCTAATACCAATCAATTAATTCTAAATCCTACAATAAAAAATATTGATGAATGTTACCTCAGCTCCAGTTTCCTTAATAATTTTAAAACAAGTTTCCAAAGCGAGTTGAGGTCTCAGTTCGTAAGTACCAAGTGGAAGATCTACAACTCTAAAAGCAGATTTACTTCCTCTAAACGCGGCCTTGGAATGGTGAATCATATCTTCCAATGTGACGGAACTCGTGTCGGCATATCCCAACGCCACCATACCTAACGAATCGCCAATCAAACAAATATCAGCTTCACTCTTTTCAACCCACAAACCACTTGGGTAATCATAAGCAGTCAACATAGTGATAGGAACTTGCTTCTTGTAGAGATTGTTCAAAGTGTGGACAGTGATCTTCTTTCTTTCGGATGTTCCGCTACTAACTGAAATCACAATGAATATTTCAACTGTAAATTTAAATCAAATTAATTACCTTCAACCACAGGTCGACTTGAATAATGTTTTACCTGCTTACGAGGAATACTCAATTTAGGCTGAACTTTCAACAAATTATTAAAAACTCTTGGCTTTACAAATGAACTCATCCTCTCTTTAATTATTTATCAACAACCTTAATTTATCACAAATAATTAATAATCGAAAATTAAATTTGCTGAAATCTTCGTTTTATACTTAATCTTAAATTGGTGCCATGAATTGACATGTGTGGAAATTGTCAAGTTTTAACCAATCAAAAACTGGTAGGGTTATTTCCTAAATTTGGGAAAATATTTCAGTTTTTTAGTGGGGTAAAACCATTATTTTTCCTATATTTTGAAATTGAATAATATTGCGGACCGAAAAATTCTCAATTTTTTTAAATTGTTAATTATTTGATTAATTTATTAATTTTTGAGTATAAACAAGCTTTTAAAAAACAGTCTGAATACCGAAAAATAAGAGAAATTTTCAATCGTATCATATTTAAAGATTTATAGTTATGCAAATCGATTGGTAAATATTATTTCACATTTGATTTTTGAATAATTTTAAATGATAAATTCTGAATTATTCTCTATGGTTCCAATTTTAATATACCAATGATTTATGAAATTCGAGGAGGTTTTTAATTGGTTGGTTTTTGATTTTTATTGTTATTGTCTTGAATGATGAAGAAATGAAAAATTCATATTAAACTGGTATTTGTTATATTCAATAAATAATTGATCAAATAGTGACAATTAAAAATAAATATTACTGAACCAATATTTCTAAATTAATATTCTAAATTTAATGATTATTTTAATGTTCAAACCAAGGCGACTATACTCCATTAACCCTATACCAATTCTAACAACAATATGGCATTGATATTTTCTTAAACATATTTGTTTATCCGTCAATTGCCATATTAATCAACTCAAATTTTTAAAATTCCCAAAATCATCAATTCCAGATAGATCATTATTAGTAAATTGATTTTAATAGACAATAATTTTGAAATCCTCAAATTTCTAACGAGAAATCATATATTTGGAATCTATTAATTTCTTCTGATAAATATACCGGAAATTTTATGATAATTAGAAAAATATTCAATTAATATCTTATGGATAAATTTTTTATCAATAAAAGTTATAAACTGGCCGCTTGACGCCGATATATTTTGGCCGCTATTAACCATAATTTATACATTATTTTTGAATAATTATACAACAGCTTAATTTTACTATTATCTGAGAATTAGATCAAACAAAAATAATAATCCATTCAGTAGATTTTATAGAATGACAAATACATTAATAATTATGTTAATAGTATCCAAATATTTTTAATATTAATTATTGCATCTTTATTCAAATACTATTAATTCTGTAATAATCTTGGATGATAAATTTAACAATAAATTTAGAGATGAAATTTTTGTACAAGTTCATATTATATTAAATTGATCAATTTAATATAAAAGTATACAATTGAAAAAAAATAATTTTTCATCTATTAAAAATTTAATAGTATTAGTGATTCTTTTAATTTGCTGCATTTATAGATATATAAATATAAAAACCTTATTGGCATTAAACTGCTTTAATAATATTACCTTAAATTTGAAGTAATAAGAAATTTTTTCATTTTTGATTTTTCAAACATATTATTAGTTTTAAATAAACAAATATATATAAAATAAATAAAAATCTATATAGTTTTAAATTGTATATATAATAACTTTTTTGATTAAAAAATTATCTTTATACAATTAATTGTTTAACTTAATTATACTTAAATTAAATAATAATCTTCTAAAGTTTTTTCATTTTAATATTAATATAACTTAACTATAAACTCTTTAAAACCATTTAAAATTTATAAGCAGCTTTTGATAATAAAATATTATTTAAATTAATTAATTATTATTAAATAAATTATTTAAAACTTATTGAAGGTTAAAAAACTAATTTTAATTTTTATTCTTTTAATTATTAATAAAGTTAAAAAATATATTAAAAAACATTTATTTATTTTAATTAAGAAATTATTTAAATACTTTAATAATAGTTTTACAAGTATTTTATATATTCAAATTTAAACTTTAATTAATAAATAAAAACATAAAATAAATACTATATAATTTAATTAAAATTTATAAAAAAGTTAAAATAATTATTGGTAAAATAAAACTTACTTAAATATTATTAAAAACTTAAGTTTTTATAGTAAATAGTTATAATTAATAAATCTTAAATTATTTTTTATAATCTTTTATTATAACATAAATTAAAATATTAAATTAAATTAAATTAAATTAACTTTTTCTATAGATTTTTTTAAATAAGTATTATATTAATAAGTGAATGTTAATTATTATAATGAATTATAATAGCATATACTATTCTTATTTAAGTTTTAAAAGAAAAATAATTAATAATAAACTTTATATTTTTTTAAATAAAACTATTTCTAATTAATATTCTCAATATAATTTAAAAAACCTATTATTTTACATAATAATTATAAAATACATAAATTTAAAGTTATAAAAAACATTGTATTAGTGCAGAAATTAAGTAATGGCACAATTTTAAAATTAAAATTAAACAAATAAATTAATAAATAATATATAAAAATTAATGAATAATATAAAATTAATAGCCTCCTTTATTATTAATAACTCTTTTCCATACCTTTGGTAAGCTTCTAATACCTAAAAAACAGTTCTTTTTATTAAGGACTGAAATTTGATGTTTCACAAACCAATTTAATTTGTTTGCAGGAATTTTTTTTCCTGCAAGCTGTTTTTTTAATTGTCCAAAACAATTATAATCACATGGATTATAATCAAGTGAATATACTGGATGTGGTAACTCCCTCTAATTTTTTTTATATAAAAAATCTTTTACAGCTTTAGCTTTATGTATTTTGCAATTATCATGCAAAATAATAGGTGTCTTTAATTTATATTGAGAACACCATTTAGAAATTGTTTTATTTAAAAAAGTAATATATAACTTACTATTAATTGATTTTCCTTGAGGTATTAAATAAGAAGACCATATACCATTATAATCTATTACAACAATTAACATTCACTTATATTCAAAGTGCTTATTCATTGGAATTTGTGGAGGGGATTGATTTGGCTTAACCCAACATCTTGTTTTATTTTTAGGTAAAGGATTATATAAAGGAATCCAAGATTCATCAATTGCAAGTATTTGCTGTAAAAACCTTTGTTTTTGGTTATACCTTAATAAGTTTAGTTTAGCTATAGCTACTCTAGTTTTCTTTTGGGCTTCTGTTAAATTATAAGGTATCCATTTTGCATTTTTATTAATTAATCCAAGTTTAAACTTAAGTAAATATAACATGCTTGTATGATTAATATTAAATTGCTTTGATAATTCTCTAGCAGAAATAAAAGGGTATTTCTTAATATATTTTTTTACTCTATTGGTAAGTGAAAGAGTGACAGTAGAAATTGGTCTTCCAGATTTTGGTAAATTTTGAATAGTGTCCCTTCCAGCTTTAAAATCACGAATCCAGTGATATATGGTAGTTTTAGATAAAGCACCATCTCCATAAGCTGTTTGCAAGTTTTGGATGATTTTAGAGGGTTTATGGTTAAGTTTTAAAGATACAAAAATAAAAGCCTTTTGATAATCACAATCTGGTTTAAGCATGATTAAATTTAAGTGTAAATTTTAAAATCAAAATATTTTAATAAAAATAATAATTAAAATTGAATATATATATATAGTTTGAAAATATTTATTTTCCTATATATTTTATATATATATAATCTTTCAAAACGTATAATATGTTTGAAAGATTGGAAATTAAAAAATTTGCCATTTCTTAATTTCCATACTAATAATTAAAAATAACTAAAAAAAACTACCACATCTAATATATTCTATAGATTATAACTATGTAATTATAATTACTTTATGGAATTAAAAAATTAGCTTACAAGAAAAAATTATTTAAAAAAATTTTATTAGTTTATAAAACATTAAATAATCTTTAATAAAAAATTTATTAAAAATATAATAAAAAGTTATTAATAATAAAAGAAACTATTAAATTTATATTATATGATTATTTTTATATATTATATATCAAAATGTTTATTTATTTTTAATTCCAAAAAATTTCCATTATTTAAAATATAAAATAATATCATAACCACTTATGAGTTATATTTTAGCTAGATTATTATGCAATAATATTATATGAGCTAAATACACAAGGATATTTAATTTCAATTTCACAGTATATATTTGCAGATCATTGATAATCCTAATATATTGCAAATATTATTCAAAATTTTTATCATAAGATTTCTTGGATGCTTAAATATTCACAATAATTTGGACTTTAGTAATATTTTGATGTAAAATTTAAAATAAAAGGTATTAATAAAGTAAAAGAATATGTTCATTTCATATAATGTAAATTTTAATGATATATATTGATGAATATAAGTATTATTTGGAATTTCAATTGCTAATAGAATTTTTTAGAAAAAAAAGTAGATAATACTTGATTAACCAAACTTCATGATTGGTTCTGTTAGCTTGTAATTATGCCGTAAAAATAATCATGAAGCTGCAATAATTTTAAATATTTTATTTTAATATTCAAAATCGATTTTGAGCTTAATTAGGTAAGTGAAGTAGAATGATGTAAAATTTTCAAATTAAATCTGTCAACGTTTGGTAGAATCGGCATGAAATTGAGATTTGGGAGTTTTGATCTTACGATTCATTGCCTGCTGGTTTAATTGACTAACGTTACCATTTTCAAATTTAACATCTGTATTACCACCATTTACAGATCCATTTGTAAAACTGGGATTCGCTTTAGAAATACACTCATTACAATAGCTACATTTTTCATTAGCTCTCTCAACGCTTGCTAATTGTTTCTTCAATGCTAAGATCATTTCATCCTTTTGTTTTTCATTCAAGCTATCTTTAGCTCTTTGTTCCTATAAAAGTAAGATATAAATTTAATAATTTGCCAAAAACAAAGAAGATAATAATACTTGTAAGGATTTGATAATATCTTCTAGCTTTGAGCATTTTCTCTCTAATTGCTCTAAATCTAGTTTAGATTTCGAATCTACATTCCCATCGCTTGAATCATTTGACTTTTTCTGAGATGAATCATTGCTAGACTTGGATTTGGATTCTTTCTCTAGCATTCCACATTTCTTCAAAATCTATCATATATATTTAATATTAATATTTTAAATATGAAAACATATAGTAGTATACCAGATCTAATTCTGATCTAAAATTCTGTTGAAGTAGCATGTTTTTAGATAGCGTCTCCTCTACTTCTCGAAATTTGAGCATATATGCCTCCAGTTGCTTTCTGGTTTCTAATTCTGCAACCGTTGATTGACTCAATAACTCCTGCAATTCTTTTACCTATTGAATAAAAATGAGAATTAATTTTGCTAATACTAATAAAATTTACCTTTGCATTTTCCTGATGATACAATAATTCTTTTTGGCGAAGTTTCCTTCTTAATATACTAATATCGATTTCCTTAGATTTAATAACACAGTTAAAATGTCGCCCCCTTGAATTAAAATGCTTTATGAGAGCTTCAAAATCATTTTTCATTCTAACGACATAAAAATAAATAAAAATTCACTAATACTAATGGTACTTTTTTACTTTTGAAAGTATTCATCTTTAGATAAAGGTTGTTCGAGCTGTTGTATGCATGATTTATATGCCTATTAATTAAAATATAGTTAGTAACTTTAAATTTAATAATAAACTTGAAAACTATACGAATTAAGTATATACCTCCTAAAAACAAATATTTGTTAATTAAAATAAAAGATATTTTTGTATGTTAAAATTACTCTAATATGTATATTTTCTTTTCTTAATTCTTTAGCAATATCGATTAACTGGTTCCTAGCCCCTTCGGATTTTTTCATAGCTTCTTTTGCTAAATAAAATTAGAAATATAAACTTTGTATAAATCCAAAATCTAGATTTACCTAAATCCTTTTCTTTAGCAAGTTTTTCTATTTCCGTTTTTAAATTACATATTTCGATTTCACTTTTTAAAGAGGACTCCAACTAATCGTAATTATTAATATTTAATTTCGATTTGTATATATTATGTTTGAAAATATTACTAAATCTTGACACATTTGATGACATAATTTTGCCCTCTCTTCAGGATTGTTACAACTTTCCATCACCAATTCCAATTCGTCAGTGATATTCTTTAAGGGAGTTGAAATAGTTTTAACTAGATAAAATTTTACATTTTTAAATTATTTTGGTTAAAAAAAAATAAAAAATTAAAAAAAATTACTTGGATTATTAAAAGAGTTTTTTTGACTTGAATCAGAATTTAATTGAATCACATTTTCTAAATAAATTTTGGAATTTTTATCTAATTCGTTATCGTCTTCACGAAATTGTAATAGTTCTTGAATGTTAGACCTCTTTTGATACTGGTCTAAAAAAGTATCCAAATGTAAAGGATAGAGAAAATCGTCCTGAGTCGCGTCGAATAAACTGGTTTCGATAGATAAATTCGCAAGAAAATGATCGATACTGAGTATGGGGTCAGTCTGGCTGAAATTGGTGTTGTTATTAGAAGTTTCAGGAATATTAGCTTTGCTCATTTCTTTAGTTTTATATAACCAAAATATAATAAAAATATTATAAATTTAATTTCTTATTATTATTGAATAATCAAAAAATATTAAATTTAATGTAATGATTAACAAAAAATTACCCTATATAATATTGTGTAATAATTTACTAATATTAAATCTCCAAACAATAATTTATATCCCATAAAACTAAATGTTTAATCTCATTTTAAAAAAGATCAATTGAAAGGACTTGGTATTTTATATTTTTCAAATAAACAATAATAATTTTGGTCAATAAAAATTATATATATATATATATATAACTTTTACATTGATTAAATACATAACTCTATTATAATTTCAGCACTATTGACCTTTTCGTATTTTATCTCAATTAGATTCAACTAAATATAAAAAATTTTAATTTATTTAATATCAATATTATCTCTGGTTTTAAATAAAACTAATTCTTATTTTATATTGTTATATCCTAACTATTTGATTGGTTCTATTGCTTATTTCCTGTAATATACTCTCTTATTTGATATTGGCATTTACATTTTATAAATACTAAATATGATGAATATATTAACTTTGACTATCTATTATTATCCTTGGATTATATTAACCAATGTTGGCACTTATAAACTCACCAAATTTATATATATTTAATAATGAATGTATCAAGTTGTAGTAATAACTAATACTCCTTAAAAAAATTTAGATATTTTAATAACAAATGATTTAATGTGACTATTGTATTTTGGATCCTTTTATTATACGAGAACTTCAAAAATAGAATTAGTGTAATTACAAAAGCTATATTATACAACAATATTCAATCTACTACAATAATATATTATAATTTAAGGCTGTTTATGAAGAAAATAATAGTTGCTACTTGGCTAAATATGTATTACCAATATATATATCTAATTGATTAGAAATTAATACACATTTTAAAATCAGGAATGGAAAACAGTATAAACAAGGCTTATGGTGTTTTTTGTCTACGAAAATTTATTGGATTGATATAATTCTCTTGATATCCAGAAATGATAATCATGTAAACTATTAAATATAAATAATCTTATTATAAGCTTGAGTATGTTATATCATAATGATTGAGATATCAAACAATATTCTTGATAGCAATTGATCAATTTAATAAATAGAAAAAAGACTAAAATGCTTTTATATTGATAATATTAAAATCAGCCTGTATAATCAAATATCCATATTTATTTTGAAGAAAATGTAATTGAATCAAAATGATTGAGTATAATATTTATTCCAATTGTATTATACTTACCTTAACACAATATATAACTTTAAATTTACAATATTAAGTATTTTAATATTATTAAAGTCCCAAAAAATAAATCTTATAGCAAATTAATAAAATATAACAAAAAAACTCATAATTACTAATAATATAATAATTTCAAATTAATTTCTAACCACTTGCACTTTTAAAATTGATGACACTTAGATTTCTTCCAAATTTCATATGTGGATAAAGTATAATGAATATTGGTCTTAATTGGATGCTTGTATTAACCAGAAAAGTCTTTCTAGTTTTTGAATTTATAATCAATATAAAGACATACTCAATCAAATTCATACTATACAGAATTAATATCAATGTTAATATCCTTATATATCAAGTTCATATATTAATCAATCATTTTTATGGTAATTAACATTATGTCGGAATAAGGTCTTTTAGGGTATTTTGTGAAAATCAAGATTATAATTATAGACATCATGAAAAATGTTATTAATATTGCAGTATAGGCATTGTACTTAGTATATATAGTCTAAGATTATAAATATTAATGCTATTAGTATTAATGATACAATACATAGATATCAAATATGTAGCTATTATAATATTAATAATATTTAAAAGTCAAATTTATATTCAAGAATAATATTTTTAATACTTAATTTTATTATAGTATATATTTATTAATTTTTCAAACATTGAAAATATAAAAATACATTTAATTATGAAAATAAATAAGTTGAAATATTGGTTTTATTAATAGTTTTAATCAAATATATAATATATCACTTAATTTTGATTTTATTCATAAAAAATTATAATAATATATATTTGTTATATCCAGTAATTCAGAATATAATTTCCTATACTTAAATCAAATACTATTTAATAAATCATTTTATTTCACTATGATTATAGTAATATTTTAAATAATAGTAAGTGATCTAATTATTAATCATATTAATTTTATATATTCAATATAACTTTTAATTAAAATTTCAATTAAAAAAATAACTAAATATCACAGAATTTGGAATTTTACCTAAATAAAAAAATAATCATCATAGTATCATACTATGCAAAGTATTCTATATCAACTATTCACAAAAATCTGTAAATAATAATTGGTAGCAAAGGTTTTTCGAAATGTAATATTTTAAGTTGATTTAATCAACCCTAATCTGGAAAATCTGAAGTTAAAAATTTATATTATTTAAGTTATCTGAAATCTATAACCAAAGAAATATAAATGAAATTAAAAGATATATCAAGTATTACCTATATACCTTAGCAAAAGAATTATCATAGTATCTATATTTTAATATTTACTCTATTATTGCTTTATCAAAAGATAATTTTAAATTAGTTAAAAAATTAAAAGTATTGGTATTTTAAAACTTAATTAAAGATTAAATAAATTAGAAAAAAGATATAATTAGTATAAATTTATATTATAATATTTTTCATATAGTTATGCTTCAAAAACCATTATAATAAATATACCATGGATTCAAGTATATAATCTATTAACAAAAAATAAAAGGTGTACTTTGCTTGGAAGATAAAAACCAATATTATAAATTTCAAAATAGAAATTATTTGAAAAAAAAACAAATGATATTATTAAATATAGAATTTAATAGTATAGTATTCCACTAGTTATTCTAAAAAAAATCCAAGATAATATACGAATATATTATGGATTTTTAAACACTAACTTTATAAATTAATATAAGAAAAATCCAATTAAAAACCATTTATTTAATATAAAAATAAATATATATATATTTATTGAAAAAACTGGTAATTATTGCTATATTAATTATATTAACCAGAAATAAGTATTTTTGATTATGGTTGCTTTGGTAAGTTAAAAAATATTATTAAGGGAAAGAAATTTTATGATTCTTTAACTTTATATATTAAAATTATAATTGTAATGTTGAAGCTAAATTAAAAAAGCGTATGTAAAGGGTTAAGCAATTACCATTAGTATGGAATTCGGTAATTAGAATACAAGAAAGTTATTAGTTATTAAAATCATATTATTTTTGTTTTAAATAATTAATTTTACTAGAATAAAAAATTAAAATTAATAAACCTTTTTTTAAACCATTGTGTATTTAGCTTTATAAATATTATTAATTTGATTTCAAAATATTAAAATAATATTAAGTTTATAATAAATTATTAATTATTATAATGGTTTTAGTTGCTGGTTGTTTATAGTTTATTATTTATTTTAATTTAAGTATAATTTAAATTATAATATAATTATCTTGAATAAATTCAATATAATTTCAATTTCTAATATATATTAGCCTATAAAAATGAGTTATAAAGTTAAAATTATTTATATATTTACTTATATCTTAAATAATTCTTAATAAAATAAATTTAAATTAAAATATATAATTTACCTATAATAATTAATTATAACTAATTATATTTGATTATATTTCATTAATTATTAGTTAATATATTAAAATTAA
>JNEM01016963.1:0-28464 GCA_000697335.1 Conidiobolus incongruus B7586
CTATATAAAAAATTTAAAATTCATTAATTATAAATATTCATTGTAAAAACCTTTGCTTTTGGTTATATCTTAATAAATTTAATTTAGCTATAGCTACTCTAGTTTTCTTTTAAGCTTTTGTTAAATTAAAAGGTATTTATTTTATATTTTTATTTATTAATTTTAATTTAAACTTTAATATATATAAAGTACTTATGTAACTAATATTAAAATGTTTTGATAATTCTTTAGTTGAAATAAAAAGGTGTTTTTTGATATATTTTTCATTTTATTAATTATTAAAAAAAAGATAGTTAAAATTAATCTTTTAGATTTTAACAAGTTTTAGGTAGTTTCTCTCTCTATCTTAAAGTAATTTACCTAATAAAAAATTATTAATTTAGATAAATTTTTATTACTAAAAGCTGCTTGTAAATTTTAAATAATTTTAAAGGATTAATGGTTAAGTTTTATCAATATTAAAATAAATAGCTTTATAATAGTTATTATATAGTTTAAGTATAAATAAATTAAATAACTAACTTTAAAAAATTATTTTTTTAATCAAAAAAAATTATCATATATATATATATAAATTTATAATTCAAAACTATTTATTTTCTTATTTGTTTTTTTATATATTTTTTTATTTAAAATTAATAATATGTTTGAAAAATCAGAAATTAAAAAATTTCCTATTTTTTTAATTCCATAGTAATATTATAATTTAAATCAAGAATTTGAGTTTGCTAATTAATATCAATATTCAAATAACAATATATAATATAATTTACATACTTTTATAATAATACCAAAGATAATTAAGAGATATATTATTTATTACAGGAATAGCCATATAAATTGAAATGCATTAGTGTTCTATATCAATTTAAAAATATAATAATATTTATCATTCAATGTAAATAAAAATAATATATATATTAATAATTAATATTATATAAATTTTCTTCATAGCTTTATTGGCATTATATTTATTTCCTGATTTTTGAATCAATCTGAAATATAAGTTCCATAAACTATTCAAATTTTGTGGCAATAATCTTGCATGTTTTCAATTCAATTCATATTAATAATACATTAATCAACTCTCAAAACTTTTTCACATAGCATTATTTAATCTGTAATATTTTCTCAAATTAACCAAAAATTTAAAAGGGATAATATTTTTAGATTCATTTATTAATTTAAAATACATTCATGAATTCCGATATTAATACTTTGAATATATAATATCAGATTAAAAATTAAAAATAATTGAAACTTTTAACCGATGTAATAAGTTAATTAGTATAAAATTTGAATACAAATAAAATTGAATTATTTACATGATTGTATATATTCATTTGATCCAAAATTTATGTGAAAATGAGTATTATTAACTATAATTGCTGTTTATTTAACAGATAATATTAATGATCAACTTAATCTACAGGTATTTTTAAAAAAAAACAAATCATATAATATTACTAAAATACCAACTTTAAAAACAAAAATCTTGTATGTAATTTTAGATGAGCTATGTGCTTGGATATTGGCTATATCGGTAATTACCAAATATAGATAAATATTAGTAATTTTTGACCTAAATATCCACTTTATGCACATTCAGCAATTAGTTCATCATTTTTTTAATAATTCAAAATTTATTCTTAATAATTTTTAAATATGAATTTTGAATAGATTATTTATAAAAAATTCAACTCCACAATTGATACCAATAATATAGAACTTACTAACTGAATACAATCGTTATCTGATCTATGAATACAGTAAACCTATGAAGAATTATGCAACTTTATAAAGCTATCAATTAATTTGTAAGTGTATAAACTTGTATAATTTTATAATAATGCAGTAAATGAATCATAAATTAGTGGGCTTTTTGGAAGGGATTGGTTAAGATACTTGTCGTTTCTTCTTGGTTATGATTGCTTTTATCACTAATAACATGATACCTAATATTTGATGGATCAAATATATTTCTAATGTGAGGTATTCAAGCATTATTGAATATTGAAAATACCCGATTTATGCATAACTTGAAATTTTAATCATATAAATGTTTACTATTAATGTATTTCGGTTTATAAATTCAATCAAAAATTTAATGAAACGTATAAATTTTTTTTAATATTCATAGCATAATATTCACTTGACTTTCAATATCTTATTCTATGATAATATTAGAAATAGTTTGAATGGAAACAATTTATTAATTATAACTATTTTGAGTTTGCGTTGATATTATTAATTTAGTGATTGAATTCTACATTATAATGATGAAAACCCTTATATTTCAAATACTTGGATTTCAGCTAAAGTAGTACTAAATCTTTTCAAGATCTCAAGTATTCTTGCGGCGATATTTTCTACAACTTACTTTACAATGATAAACACTATATCTCTGTCAACGGAAAACTATAAAGTTTGCTAATTATTTATTTATTACTTTTCTTCCGAAATTTTTCAAAATACGTCATATTTATTGATACAAAGTTGGGCTGATTCATGATCTTTGTCAAATGCTAATGAGTTAATTTTCGTTTAACAAGATTATTACTTCCAAAAAGTAAACTCATTGAATAAGATTTATGTTAAAAAATTTACTCTTCATTATCATATCATATTTTGCAATCATTCTCAGATATATAATCGAAGAATCCTCTTTCATCAGTTCAAGTAATATCCTGTAATTTTCCTATCAATAATTCAATATTAAAATAATATTATTAACGGGAATAAAGTTTATTATCAAATGCATCAAAAAACATTTATTTTTGCTTAAATCCGCTATTTGGTTTTAAATCAACAAATTTAAAAATTTTCATAATATTTTACTATGTTTTACTAATTGTTATTTGCATAATTATGTAATAAAATTTATAAATAAATAATTATTACTAGTTTTATAAAGGTAATACCAGATAAGTATGAATGAAATATATTTAATACTTAATCAGGAGATTATTGTTCAATGATCAACAAATTGTATAATATCAATGAAGCTATCAAAATAAATATAACAAATTAGTACCCCATTGGTAAATTAAAATTGCAAAATATCTAGTTCTATAATATTACAATTGTATAAGGGAGAATGTAAATTTGAGTCTTTAAAATTATAAAAGGGAATAGAAATAAAAGCTGAAACATTATATTTAAAACAATACAACAATTGTTGCATATATCAAATAAATATTAATTAATAAAATTTCCTCCAATTGCTAAACAAAATAAAAATAATTTTATCAAAATTTAAAATCTTTAACAATGTAAAATAATAATTGCACTTAAATTTCCTTAAGAAGCAAAACAACTATTTATATTCACACATTTTTTGAAAGTAATATTATCAAAAGATATTTCGAGACTTATACCTGCATTTTTGTAAAACTTGATTTTTAGAATATATTATATGAAATTCAACTAAAAAAGTAAAAAGTGCTTTGCAAATGCTATTTAATTAATAACTAATTGAGATGATGAAAATTTTAAGATACAAGAGAAAAAATTGAATCCTAATATAAAACTACATTACATATCAAGAAAAAAAGGTAAATTTCATTGTTCAGCTTATTAATAACACTGATAATTACTCTGAGCGCAGACTTAATATCAATATATAGATAAATATTATTAAATATCATAGTATTAATGATACTAAATAATATTCAAATTCTAGTTTGATTTGAAAAAGTTATCAATAGATGTGTTAACCAGATAATCAATTGCTTCAAATTGCAATCAACTAAAATTTTAATATATAACTATTTTAACATGTTAAATAAAAGCCTTGATAATATTAATAATTAATTAATGGGGAAATGCATTATAATATAATTTTAATATACCCTAATTAAGATAAATATTTTTTAAAAACTATTAATCAATATTTTAAGTTTAAGATATTAAGATATATATAAAATAATTAATATGTAAAGTAGTTTTATAACACTAATTTTATTGAAACAAAAAAATGATTTGAGTAATAGTATTTTATATCGATTATATCATTAATAGTCACTCAAGCTAATTTTGAAATAACATTTATAATCAATGACATATTTAAATTACCTTCATTAATAAATTATTTAAATAATTATATTGATAGAATATAAATTGATAATTTTGTAAATAATATTATCAAACTAATTACCATTAAAATGGTATTAATATTAACTATATTTTGATATATTTTAAAAAACACAAAAGAATATATATGTTATATTTAAGATAAAGTTAAAATAATAATTTCATGGTAGATATCAATTTATTATTATTAGTATTTTATAATATATATAATTTACAAGTTCAATAATGATTTTTGTATTATAGTATATATATCCATGTTTAATAAGATCAATTAATTTTAAAATATATATTTGATATTTAATAATCATGAATAAATTTGATTAAAAGCTTATCTATTAAAATTATTGACTTGATAATAATATCTGTCTTTTCTTAATAAAATATAATATTTTTATAATATATATTTTTCCAATTTAAAGTGAATTGAAATTATTTTTAAAATTAAATAATTTTTATTTTAATATATCAATTATATAATATACCTTTTGTTATTTAAAATTTAAAACTATAAAATAAAACCATATTATTATAAACTTAATATAATTTAGTTAATAAAAATATATAACTATTAAAATATCATTAAATATACCTTAAATTTTTAAATCAAAACCTTAAATTAAAATAAAGATCCATAAAACATTAACTTTATTATACTTTGTTATATAGATAAAGTGTTTATCATTAGTATTAATCTATGCAAAGATAAAATATTGTATTAAATATATAATTGACTTGATTTTTATTGATAGAAATGAATATAATATTGTTTAAGGCTATTAAAATTATAAGAAATTATAGTTTAAATAACCGATACTAATGAATTAATTATAATTTTTATATTATATAAATATATCAAAGAACAACATATCAATTTTTAATCCAAAAAAAATGTTTACTCTGATTGGCTTACCCACGACACGATATTATTATAACTCATAAGCTTGAAACATTTTAATTTTCCAAATTTAGAAATGAATCCCTTTAGTATAATTTCATATATACGTTTAATTATTTTCACTTTAAAACCAATTTTATTGGTAAAAAATAAATTTTGTAATTAGAAAAAATAAAAATTTCAACTTGGAAATAATCCTTAAATATAATAAAGTGAGTTCCTATAAAAGTAATATAATCGACAGAATAATATTATAACATGATTTAATTTTTTATTAAATTTAATTATTAATATATTAATGAAGTGTAATATAAAATTTGTAATATATTGGCAGAATTTTAATAAAAAGGCTTTAATTTTACTATAATTAAGTTATTTCTTTTTAAATACATTATATTTATTATGTCTATCATTCATTTTTATAAAAAAATAAATTATTTTTTATTTTAAACCTCAATATAAAATAATTAAAATTTAAATATAATGTAATATATTATGGGAAAATAATGAAAAATACCAATAGGTAAAATATCATTAACCCGTTTTTAACATAATTTTAATAGTAACCTTTTTATTTAACAATTAAAGTATTTTCTTGAGTATATATGTCCGCTATTTAATAGTTAATTTTATGAAATATATTTAAATTTCAAATAGCCAATATATTAACCAATTTTAAATAATCATACAATCGATAAATAATAAATATGAATTTTATACATTAAACATTTTATATTAATATAGCTTAAGCAATATAGAACATACTTATATAATAATAAATTTGGTTTTTAAAGTTATGTCGTAATATGATTTTATTTTATTTTAAACTATTATTTAATGGAAAGCTACTACGTTTTTATTAAACAATACATGTCAAAATTAAAACATAATTTTTTTTATTTTATTATATTTAATTTTATATGAATTTTAAAATTAAATATATTTAACCTTATAACTAATATAAATGCTGATAATTAATATTTAATCTTATTTTTAATATATAACTATATCAAAACATAATATAGGGTTAATAATATGTAATATTATAAAATATTATAGATTATATGAAACAGATCATATGAAGGTAAGGGATATTTTGATTATAAGAAATAATATACTTATAACAATTAACATTTAACCAGCTATCAAATCCATTGAACAACTTTTTAAAAACAGACTAATACACAAATATGAAAAACCCTTTAAAATCGTTACAATTTACTGATTCATATTTAAATGTATAAATAATTATGATAATGTATTAGTCCAAACAAAAAATTAGCCCTATTGAAAATATTAAATCCCATTGAAATTAAAAATACTTATTTACAGGAGTTTCGCTAAATAAATACTTGTCAAAGTATAATAATTATAATTTCATAGTAATAATATAAATAGGCAGTTAGCAGTTAAACCTAGTTAAACCCCTAGGATTTAGCGTGGTTTATTATATGCTATATTAAACTAACAAATTATCTATTATTATTTTTATCTATTTCTCCATTTTTTACAATTTAGATAATTTGTAATAAAATATTTGATTGAAGTAATACTATGTGGTATTAACCAATTTTTAGGGGTTTAATTTTATTTGTTTGGTATTATTACACATTAGAATTAAAATTGTAAAAATATAAGTCAATTATGAAAGAATTGATAAGAAAATATATTGAATTTATTACTTTAAATTTAACTCAAATTCTATAGTATTATATTTCAACATGATATCTGAAATATAAAATATATATTTATAATGAAAATTATTCATTTAATTTTTGAATTTTAGTTATATATTAATTTTTACAAAATATTGATAAGTGATACAAAATAACTTTTAAAAACTAGTCTTCAATAGAATAATCATGATGTGTGCTATGAAAATTAATAATGTTTTAATAAAATCATGTTTATTATGCTTATATATTCTATAGAGTAGTTTGAGTATATTAATTTCAACTGAATCACTCAGAAATTAATTTTTATTAGATACAATTCCATTTTGAAAATCACTCTAATAGATCTCAAATAGTATTTTGTATTTTGGTAAATATGTCATATTATCTATATAATCCCCAAATTGAAAATAAAAAAATTCAATCGAATATTTATTTTTAAAAAAATTATATGATCAAGTTTTGAATTTAATAATATCAGTAACAAATTAATAAATATTGATATATTAACTATCGGATCCCTCAATCATAATATTATATATAAAGCAATATAGCGTAAATTAAAGATTTTTCAGAGTTTTAACATTATTCAAATTATAACATTGCTATAATAATAAGATATAGAAATAAGTTGGTATGACAATTTTATTATATTTCTCAATTAATTCAAAAATAAATGCTATAATTGCCGAATTTTTCAAAATTCCATATTGAGCAAACCATAATAATAGATTTTTTTCATATTGTACAAAATTAAATTAAATAGTTCTTTAATTTTTTCTGATTTTGATTAAAAATAGAATGATTTTCATATTATTTGGATGCTGCAAAAATCTATTAAATTTGAAGGGATTTTGTTGAGTAAATATTTAATTAAAAAACAAAGATTTTTTAAACTTAAATTGATTGTGTTAATTTAAATAATTAATTTCTTTTGTAAATTAGATTGAATATGATTTATTTCATGATTGCAATATCACATTTATAATTGAATACTCTGATAATTAAATAACTTAGCAATATTTTGATATTGAAAATACAATACAATAAATACCTTTATTTTTTGGATCATTATTGTAAAATGGAATCATTGGTTGAAACACATCATTCCTCCAATAATTAACTTAAAAAACTAATTTAAAGTTGCACGTGATATATTAATAATTACATCAAATTAATTTTTATTCAACACCAAAGTGAATAATTTTTCTTCAGAAATTAATATTTGGAGAATAAATGGATCTAATATAGTAGCATATCAAACTATTCAAAACTTGAAACCATGATAAATCAGGTTAAAACATTAAGTGCAATATCATCAACTAAGATTACTCAGGAAGTTATCCAACAGCATAATACATTTTGAATTATAACTTAACGCCCATTTAAATGACTAAAGAAATTCAAACTTAACCTGATATTGTTTAGATATCATAGGATAAGCAAATGGAATTTTTCAGAAATCAAAGGGATCTATCGAGTATGGAACTTGATATGTTTTTAGATTTTAGTTATTGGGTTGGTTTTAGCTTGTAATTTAACCTAAATATTAATGATTTTTACATTTTAAAAACATTAGCGACAAATAAAAATAATGATTGGTAGAATTATTATTTATTTAAGGATGTTTTTTTAATATAATAATTATTATTTGCATTCAACAATAATATTTCAAACTTAATTCTCGAATATGTGTCTCATGATTTTTAATACGTTTTAATATTTCACTATATTCAAACAAATTCTAGTATTTAATCTATGATAAACACTAACAAAACATGTAAAAAATGATTTAAAATATATATCAAATATTCACGAAAATATTATTAAATTCAAAGATTTAAAAAATTGCCGAGGTGAATAAATGATGAAAATCTTTGGAATTCAAGTTATGATCCATCCTTTCACCTCAACATCTATTAATTTATGGCATTAATTATTTGATTGAATTATTTATTAGTAAAAATTCAATGATATAATTAGTCGGATTTTATTATATATGGTTAAGATGTATTTTAAATCTATGCTTCAGAGTTAAATATATGAGTCATATATATGAATACATACTAATTTGTGGTGCTTAAAGTTTGAAGAATATAAATATTATTTGATAGATATCAATCTTCAAACTATAAATTTATATGCAATCAATTCTTTGAAATTTATTAAAAAGTGTTAAATTTGAAAATTCTATAACATATTTAATAAATTTTCGGTATAGCCAAATCTATATTGAACACAAACAATAAAGTATGAATTCTGTTAGAATCAAATTAATTGTTTTAATCACGTGTAATAGTATTTGCTTTAATATTGATGTATATTTGATCCATCTTACAATTTTCAAGAGTTTAAACATCGTCAACCATCATCATATGAATATAGAAAATTTAAAAAAAACATTTGAAAATATACATTTAACTGGGCGTAAAGTAAAAAAAATAAAAGAGAAATGATAATAATTAGGCAAAATTATTTAATCTAAAAACTGAGTAATGAAATCAGATTCTACGCCCAGAAACATTAACACTTTTATTCGAGTTTCTCGTATTTTAGATAAGATGAATAACTACTAATATATTTGTGTTGTTGTGTATAACTACTTGCAGATTTTATGTTTTGATACATGTCATAGATTCTCATAATATATTGTTGAATCTTTGATTTCAAAATATATATATATATATTTAAAGAATTAAAAAAAATTTTGCAAATATATGTTTCAAATTCATCTCAATCAAATTCTATCCGAATAAAAATTAATCAAAATATAACAATAATATCCTCTAAAAACCAAATATAAAAACAATCTAAAAATAAATTCTAATATAATTTCAAGTTTACTACTAATATCCTATAACCGTATGTTACAAATTGACATTTTAAGGAATCGAATTAAGCTTAGAGTTCATCCTTGCATTCTTTAGTAATTACGCCAAATCTTAAGAATATTACAAGAGTAGAAAGAAAAGAGGTTTATATGGTTAGTAAAGATGGATCAATGCATTATTTGAAATTAATCATTTCCTCTATTTTGATATTAATTGAGAAATAATTAGTTATTTTGTTTTTTATAAAGATTAATTAAGATTTGAGGGATTTTTGGAGTGTTGTTAAATGGATATTATAACCCATGTAATGATGATTGGATATTATTATATTAGTCGAATTGATATATCAACTGTAACAATATTTCTTAGAAAGTTGTATTAATCAAAGAATTCCTTCCAAGTAGTAATGTTGACCGTAATTTCTAGTTTGAACAATTAGAACCGTAATTTGATCTCAATATCAAAATTAAACCTTAAAAACGTTTTGTAATTGATGAGATAAACAATTTAGGAGTCTATTAGAGATTCAAGTTACTCTGAATTTAATAAGATTAAATAAATTAATTAGAACCTCATGTTAGGATTATTACTTAATTTTTTTTATTTGTTGCAATTTTGTGAATACCATCCTCTAAATAATTTGATTAGATATGATGTTATTTGATATTGAAATCGCTATTGTTAATTAATATCCTATGATACTTATTACCATTACACTATTATTTTTTTACTGTTCTAATTATATTTTAATTACTTTTTATGGTATCATATTGTGGAATTTAATGAATTGTTAGATGCTATGATTTTAAATGATTAAATTTTTGAATTCTTTGCTATTAAATTTGATCCATATAGTATTGATTAGGGTAGTATAGAATTCACCTGCTTTTGTCGGTAGATGAATTAAATTGTTTGAACATTGTAGGTCTTAATCTAATATAGATTCCGATGATTTGGTTATTTTGCTTCAGCTATCATATCCACGAGACCTTATTTCACCTCTTCAGATCATTTGTTCACCTACAAAAATTCAAAAAAAATACATGCAATTTTATATTGGTATCTCAAATAGGGAGCCAATAAGAAATAGGCCAATCAATAAAAGTATCAGAATTAATATTGATTAATTGATTGAACAGAGGTGAAAATTAAATTTCTTTATAAGGTGATCGAAGTTATTTTGGTAATGTAGTTAATTAGCAGTATTTCCACTAATTAATTGTTAATGATATAATTTGGTAGTGAGTTATGATTATGAATTTTGCATAAATTACTGAGTTACTCATTCAATTAATTTCCATCCAATCAAAATGAAGTATGGATTGGATTTTATCCAGTTATTGCGATTTAAGGAATTGGATGGATGACTAGTACAGTTTTACTTCGATTTTTTCCCCCTACTAGTATGTGTAACATTTCTCAGAAACCTCCATGACCATACTCCTACTCTCACCCTCCTCACCTCCTAACCAATCCCCTCCAACCGGTTTCCACACCGATCTCATACCATCTCAAACCATTCAATAGTATAAATACCCTACTGCCATCTCATCCATCATCATCATCCGTTGTACATTCTTCTCTTCAGCATTATAATTTCCTAATTATAATCAATTCTCTCACTCGTCTAATTTTTTAATTAATATAATCTCACTATAATATAAATAATCTTCTCATTATTTATATTATTTGTTTATATCAAGTGCTAATTTGTTCCAACTTATTCACTCATACTAACTAAATTATTCAATGATGTCTTCCAACTTCACTCCCGTTCTCGATTCTACTCCAGTTTTTGCCGATAACCAAGGTCAATTCTACTTTGATCAAACTAAATGTGCTTTGACTCAAGCTCAAGCAGATTACCTCCAACAAGATCCCGCCGCTGCTTACTGCTCTCCTCCTCTCTTGGATCAGCAAGCAACCTTCACTAACTGGGTCCCAGTGCCATGTGTTCCATCCAATGTCCCCAGCAGTTTCAATACTGATGTCGACTCACCCATTCCCTCCTTCCAAAACAGCCCCTATTTGATGTCAGACTCTGTCTTCTCCAGTCCCAGTATTGGATTTGATGACAGCGGCACTTTCATGCAAGATCAACCCTCTGCCATGTTCCATCCCATGTTCCCTTTCATGGCCCAAGCCAATCAAATTTCTCCTCACGCCTATCCTAACAAGCCCGCTAAGCCATACAGTTGCATGATGTGCTTCAGATCATTCACCAGAAAGCATGATCTTCAGCGTCACATCCGTGTGCACACTGGTGACAAGCCCTACAAGTGTAAGTTCTGCGACCGCTCCTTCGCTCGTACTGATGCTCTCAAGCGCCATCTCCGAGTTGATGATCGCTGCAAACTTGCGTTCCAAGAATACCAAGAAAAGCATGGTCCCCAAGTCTCCCAAAGGGGCAAGAAATCAGCTGCCAGACTCGCTGCCGAAGCTGCCGCTGCTAAAGCTGCTACCTCCGCCCAAACTTCTCAATCCACAGCCGTTACAACCGAATCATCATAAATATTCAAACGAAAATGACTAACTAATTAATTCACCCAAATTCAATGTATAACAGCTTCTTCGAAACCTACAAACTAATTAATATTAGACCCCATCTCGCATTCGAATAATGTTAAAAAACATAGCATCTCCACACGAGCAGGTTGCCCACTACTAGACACAATCCAATTGCCAATACCAATATGTAATTATTCAAAACAATTCTTTTTATTTGTTAATAATAAATCTAACGATATAATAATAATTCTCATTTAATAATTCAAAATTGTAACCTATAAAAATTATTAATAATATTTCCACTTAGTCATAATCAATTAATCCGAATTTTGTAAATTTGATAATAATAATAAAAAAGAATATATAATTATTATTAATTAATATTAAATTTTAATGAGAATTTTATAATTTAAGATGAATAAATAAATATCAAGATAAATTAAAAGTTAATTTTAATATTAATTTACTCATTATTTTATTTAAATTGATTAATATTAATAATTAAATAATTTAAAAATTAATATTAAAAAATTCTTATTAACAATTTTCATATGATTTTAATGACTCATAATATTATTATTCATTTAATTTAAATTTAACATAAATTTTAATATCGGTTAAATTATATTTTTAAATATGATTCATATTTTATATAAGTTATATTAGTTTATTATAATTTTAAGGCATTAATTGGAGTTTTTAATTTGAATTAATTTACTATTGTTTTATTTGATTGATAATGTACTTTTATAGATAATGATCAATTATTGAAGGAATATATATATATATATTTAATTATTTGAATAATTTGATCAAATTCTACTTATTTAATATAAACCAATCATTTGATTATGAATAAATCCTAATAATTATAATTTGAAATTTAAATTATCACTGGAAGTGTTTATATTTTATTAATTGGGAATAGGTTTAACTCTAAAATAATCTTAATATGGTTTAGCTAAATTCAATATTTGATAATTTTTTACTATTGCCAATTTATTAATAAGTATGAAATAATAATCAATAATCATAGACCATTCTAGAATAGTGTTAAAAACGAAATTAGCGATATTCTTGTAATTGATCAACTTATTTTGATCCTAAGCTGTATTCCTAACAATTTCAATTACATACGTGCATTTTAATTTTTTTATTAATGGGCATTACTGCTGAATTTTAAAATTTTAATTCTAAATTCAACATTAAAAAGTTTGAAAATTAATTAGTCAAACTGGATACTGGAGTTTTTTAATGTCAAGTTTGATCAAAAAATACCTAATTTGGTAGTAATTGGATAATTAGGTATATTGATTGGTAAGAATAACCATATTCTTCGCGGATTTTTTTGTTCAGGGATATAAGTTTGCTGGTTGAGATCGATTAAATTAATATTGCAAGTTGTGAAAATTAATATATTGAGAATATTAATTCTAACAAAATGTTTTAAAATTCAGATAATTTGATCACAGATTACAATTGATAATAGTTGATAATGATCTGAGAACCATATCTAAAAGATATATTATTAAATCACCATTATCAAGTCACGATTCCACTCATTATAAAAATAAACTCTCAAAAAACACCTCATATATTTGTAAAATATTTTATTTTGATTCAATATAGATAAAAGTGCAAAAATATTTTACATCACACAGCTGGATACTCTGTCTAATATTCAATTATCCAGAAAAGTGTCCATTTTTAACAAATTTTTGTTGGATATATTTAGTCTAGGGTCTTATTAGCATAATATGAACTGTTTATATTTATTTCTCCATTCCTGCTTTAAGTTAAAAAACTTATTTTCAGTATAATATTTAAAAGATTTTATATTCACAATGGATTTATATAATTTTTAGCTGCATTTTAAATCACAATTATATTATTTTAATTAGGAGTTCAATTTATAATTTTATAGTGATTCATGTATTAAAAATAGTTATAAACAGAATATTGTTCATGTTATTATTAAATTCATCCAATTAAATTTCTATTATTATTATTATTATTATTTTTAATATGATTTTTAATAATAAAAATTCATATATTAAATTGGAAACTATTTTGAGAATTTTAAAAGCGGACAATTTTAATTATCAATTATTATGAAACAATCATAATTTTATATATCTAAAAAAATTTATAAATTATTTAATAATATTATTTTTTTTATATTTATTAAGATAAAACTTTTATTATATGGATCATTTAAAAAATGAATCCATATAAAATATATAATAAATCAATCCAATCAGTTAATTATCTTATATCAATTAATTTTATATTTCTATAATTGGTTACATTATTATTAACAACTATTTTAATTATCAATTATATATAGTTAAGATAAAAATTTTATATATTTATCAAAATTATTTTCACATTAAAATACAATGAAATAATATTAATAATACTAATTTGATATACTATATAATATTACTAATCAAAAGCTTGGTATAATAATATTTGTGTAATATTAATTATATCACAATTAAAATTTTGTATTACTATTTTGTTAATAATTAGTTACATTATTATTAATGTTAGTTTGTTTAATAGATTTAGGCTAAAAAATCATTATATATATTGATATAAAATTGATTTTTAATATGCTATAAAGATACTTGAATTATAGTATGCTAATTGGTTATAATTTTAATTGCAAAAATTAAGGATTCAAATCAAGTATAGCAAAATTGAAAATGAATTAGTCCTAAAAATGTGAGATATTAATTTGTTTTTAATATACAACTTAGTAAAGTTCATAAAAATATTATTTCCAGAAATTATATAAACATTTTGATATATTCTTACTAATATTTTGGTACTATAATTAAATTTCACAATTATATAATGTTATTAAGTTTAGTGGAATATCCAAAATTGTCAACTTTGATTTTATCTATTAATACAATTTTATCTAAAATAATTATTTTATAAAAACAGTTGCCTTGTTTACAAGTATATTTTTTAATATGATCTATTATATTAAAACTCAATTCAAGTGATTAATATTAAATTTCAATTGAAACTCAGATTTTCAAGCATTTAAACCAAAATCTAGTATTATACCCCAATTTTTAGATCAAATCATAATATCAAAAATATTACTATACCTCAAAAATAATCGAATAACCATTAAGGTTCTATTATTTTTAATAAACAAATAGTTTAATTTATTTTAAGAAATTACATAGTTGTGAAATAAGAATTAACAGAGAAATTTTAATAGTATTACAACATGCATAATTCCTACATATCAACTACCAAAACTGAGGTAATATTAATTGCATATAAATCAAAATTTTGAGGCAATTGATTAATAAAAAAGTCTCAAGTCTATAGTATATATTTTGGGTAATTAATGCCCATCATTTTTCAAGGTTTCATAACCAAGAAAATCAAAATGATTTGATTATTTGATAAAATATGTATCAAGTTAATTGGATTAGTATAGCCATTATTTAAACGGACATTATTCCAATTATGAGACATTAAATCAGTTAAATTCCATTAAATTCCAATAAATTCCCGTGTGATGATCAAATCGGCATTAAAAATTCTTAAATGGAAATTTTTATCATGTCTCGGATTGAGTAGAAAAATTTGTTAAAACTATATAATTTATGAAACATAAATAGTAATAGTCAGTATATTTTGGCTGATGTGAGTTACTACACACTACATAAGTATTGCCATTGTTTGTTTTGAATTTAACAAAGTTGCGCATTTTTTGAGATAATTAAAATGTTTAGTTTAATTTTTAAGGTTTAAATCTATGGCTTCAATTTTTATATGAAATTTATACATAATAAAACATTGAAAAAAATGATTATAATAGTAAAAAATTGAAAGTATTTTGATGATCATTATAGAACTATCTTTAAAGTGTAAACCTGTGAGATGTTTTTATCTCGAGTTGTATTCGTGACAGTAATTCGCCCATTCTATTCTAAAAGATATAATAATTAGGCTTTATAAACTTATACAAGAAAAGTGTTAATCATTGTGATTACAGTTGTTTACCCCTGAAAATGATTTTCCAGTGCCTTTATTTTCAGTAAAGATCATCTCTTCAAGTTTAATATTGCTGAAATTTGATTATTTTCCGTTTAAAAAGGAGTTAAAGAAAAAATAATTGACCATGATTGAAAGATAAGCTGTATGCAGCTTTTCTCTAAGCCAAATTCCGAACTTGATACAACCTATTCTCAGCTTTGTCATACATTCAACTATAATAGTGAAATTCCGAGATGTATCCTATCCCTTTGCATTTACTAATGGATTAGATCTTTGCAATTCATTCATATCAATTTTAATTAATAATCAATTCACATTATTTTAATAGTTGAAATAAATTTACAATTTTAGTGATAAAACCCGATAGCAAAGATAATCAAATATCTGAACCAAATATTTGTCGGTTTCCATTTTTAAAACAATATTGAGTTTATAATCTGACACAATTGTCTAATAAATGTAGGCTATTAATATGCACATATTTAAAAATAATATTTGAAACATAAAAATTATTTAAAATTTGATTTTTTTTAAATTTTCAAATTAAAATATTGAATTAAAAAATATTAAAATAACAAAAATAATTATAACAACAAGAGGCATTAAATTAATAATAAGTGAATTAACAACAGGTTTATTTAACTTATAATTGTGTTAATATATAGTTCGATGTATAGCAACCTTGACAGCTACTAACTTATTAAACACTTAACATTGTAATTTCAACCGATAGTGGTATCATTGTTTGTATTTACTATTAGTTTGAAATTAATATATTAGTCATTATTTGTGGTAATAATGTATTACAATTATTTAGAATTAATTAAAATAATTTTAATATTGAAAAGAATAATAAATAATTGATTGAAAACAATTAAGAGGTAGTATATTGTGGTATATGTAATTATATATTTTGCTTTATTCCAATGCATTTTATATGAATAATTTACTACATTATCATGAATTATTTTTCCTCAATTTTATTTTAATCGACATTTTTTTAATGAAAATTTAAAATAATTGTATTGTATTTTAATTATATTGAAATGTTTAACCCTTTAAAGATAGGAAGTTCGATCAAATATTAAATCGTTATAAAGCATAAATTTCTTATTTGAAATTAAGCCTAATATAAATAACCTCATCATCATTCATATTATTTATTATATCAATGTTAATTTATTCCAACCTATTTACTCATACTAAATTATTCAATGATGTCTTCTAACTTCACTCCCGTTCTCGATTCTACTCCAGTTTTTGCCGATAACCAAGGTCAATTCTACTTTGATCAAACTAAATGTGCTTTGACTCAAGCTCAAGCAGATTACCTCCAACAAGATCCCGCCGCTGCTTACTGCTCTCCTCCTCTCTTGGATCAGCAAGCAACCTTCACTAACTGGGTCCCAGTGCCATGTGTTCCATCCAATGTCCCCAGCAGTTTCAATACTGATGTCTACTCACACATTCCTATATTTCAGAACAGCCCCTATTTGATGTCAGATACTGTATTTTATAGCCCCAGCATGGGATTTTACCGCAATGGAACATTATTGCAAGACCAATCATTTGCTTTGTACCTTTCCATGCTCTCATCCACGGGTCAAATCAGCCGAGTGTCCCCTCATGTCTCCTCTAATAAGCATGCTAAGCCATACAGGTGCATGATTTGCTCTAGATTATTCACTAGAAAGCACGATCTTCAGCGTCATATCCGTGTGCACACTGGTGTAAAACCATACAAGTGCAAGTTCTGCGACTGTTCTTTCTCTCGCACAGACGCTCTCACGCGCCATCTCCGTGTTGATGAACGCTGCAAACTTTCATTCCAAGAATACCAAAAAAAACATGGTCCCCAAATCAGAAAAAGGGGCAAGAAACCAACTTTCAAAGTTGAAACAAACAAAATTGATCAGCCTTCGAAATCCACAAATATTACATATGAATCATCTTAACTTCAACACAATTGACTATCTAATTCATTCAACCAAATTCACAATGTATAATAGGTTCAAAACCCTCAAAGTTGCTAATTAATATAAGACATAGCAAAGAATTGATTATTGGTGAAAAGTCATTGTAGATCTATTCATAAGAATGAAAATAATGTATCACGAATCAAACCATTACCAATAATTTAAAACCTGTAATTAATTTTTAATAAAATTATTTTGATAATAAAAATAATTTAATAGCAATAATTCTCATTTAAAAATCAAAATATCAAAGTAAAATTAAGTTAATAATTAGTTATAAAAATTGGTCATATGATTTTTCTTAATCTAAAGGGAATATACATAATTAATTTTATTCACTTAATTATTAATATGGTTAAGATAATTGTATAAATATATTTATAATATTATTAAATTGATTATGTATATACTATATTTAAATAGTAAAAATATGATATATATATATATATTTATTATAATTATATTTTATTTTATAAAATTAATCTAATTAAATTGATTCACTATAGCTGAGATAAAATTTAAATAATATTGTTACTTATATTTAATCAAATAGAGATTATTAATAACACTTTTCAATATATATATATATATATATAAATATAAAATACTTTTTACAATATCAGCTTTAATTAAAACATGAATTATATTTTTATTAAAATTATATCTTTTTTGAATTATGAAGTATTTAAGAGCGGTGATGATTCGCAATATTTAGCTCAATTAGAAAATATCAATTGAAACCATAAAAAGAATGGCATTGATTCAGCTAAAACTTAATGACCGAGTTTTCTAGATATACTTTAACCAAAACTTATTAAAACCATTATTACAGCTAAAAATCAATGACCAAATTGACTTGGATATGTTGTTCAAGCATCTCATTACAACAAAATATACATCAAATTTTATTATTTTAATATAGGATATATTTCAATCAGTTAACTTATATTATTCAATTTAATTAAAAATTAATATAAGTCTAATAAATTATGATTCATTTTTAGAATCTAATATAACTTCCAATTGTCAAATATTTTTTTATAATAATTTTATATCCTTTTTAAAATTTCATAATTAATATAGTTAATAATTATAAAACTAAATTGAAATATTAATAAATTATAATTTAGAATTAATTAACCTTAAAAATTTCTCAAATTATAAAGTAAATTTTAATTGGATATAATTATAATAAATGATAGAATATTGAATGAATTGAATATTTAATTTTTTTATGTATGCTACTTGCTGATTAATTATAATATCAATACATTTGGTTTTTGTTTAATTAATGTATATTACTTAAAAATTTCAATTTATATATCAAACTATTGTTTTTTTAAAAAATTCAAATTATATAATTTTAGATTAATTAAGATATATAAATTAATTTTTATTTTTATAACTTATTTTGTTTTTGGTTAATTAAAGTGATAATAGTATTTTTATTTTAATAATAGTACAAACTATAATTTTTTTCATTAAAATTGATTTTAAAAATGCAATTTTGGTATAGAGATAAATTTTAATAATATCATTCTATTATAACTACTAAAATGTTCTCAGCATTACAAATTATACTCCCATATTAAACTTATTAATATAGTAAACCATATTAAAAATCTTCTAGCGACCATGATTGATGATTTTTTATATTACAATTTTATTAATAAGTTTATAATAATACCTAACTCTTGCTAGCATTTAAAATTTGCTTTATATTAAATATTCAAGTAAATCGATTTAAATTAGAATAAATAAAAATCAATATTATTCAAATATACATTAGTTCATTTTGAGTTGAATATGTTTTATATTAAAATATTAATATTAAATTTTTATAATTATTAATTTATCAATACTTAATTACTTAAAATGTAAATATTGAAATTAAATTGATAATAATTAATTAAATTTATAATGTCGGGATTTATATTATTAATTAATATTGCAATATTCACCAGTTAAGACGATTATCATTTCACTAAGTCAAAAATTTGTCTAAATATACAACAATAAATTTTATAATCAGAGCTGTATCTCTAGAAAAAGTTAATTTTTTTGGGATATTAGATTATTTAAAATTATTTCCTTGATCTGGCAAACAATAAAATTTATTTTAAAATAATTAATATTTTCAAATAAAATTTTTGTAAGTAAAAAATTATATTATAATTAAACATTCAAACCGCATTCTAATATTTTGAATACAAAGTTCTTAGAACAATCATATCCTTTAAAACTTCAAAAAACCGCTGTTATTGGAAAATGGGGTATGTGTTATTTATTAAAAACTACATTAAAAAGCTATTGATGTTTTGTTTAAAATAACCACACTTAATTCTTAGAATTAGCTAAGCTGAAATTATTTTATAGATCAAGAAATTATTTAAATCAAATTAATTTTATTAATAATTAAATTTAAAACTATACCGCATCAAAACTTAAATATGCATTTAAGTTTATTTTAGTTGTAAAATTTATATTTATTCAAAGCGATGTTGCAAATGTAATACTTATTAGATTAGCTAACTTTTGAATCAAACGATTTCAATAAAATTAATATAATTTTAATAGTTAATGTTAAATCAGACTAGAATTGATGTAAATTCATTTGTTCAAGTGCATAATATGATTAAATAAATAAGATTTTTGAAAGTGAAATGTTGATAATATAAAAATAAAAAATTTTCAAATATACTTTTGAAAAAATTCGCTCCCAGGTGGGCTTGAACCACCAACCTCCCGATTAACAGTCGGACGCGCTAGCCAATTGCGCCATGGAAGCTTACATTTTTATCCTTGTTATTAGGTCTTGAAGCATTATCGAGAACATCGGCACAGCCATTGTGTAAGCGAGGTTGTAAAGCATGATGTCTACCAACTGGGGTAAGCTGCCGATGATAAGTTCCCTGGTTATCCGGCCATGATCATTTGTATACGGGATGTTGTAAAGCGCGACTAGACCAGTAGCGACAGTGGCAGTGTGAGGATCCGACATGCTAAGAGGATGGAATCACATAATATGAATATGAACGAGTATTAAATGAATAATGGAAGGTGATTCAAGTGGAACCATAGGCAACTACTGGAACACATTAAAAGGGTGGTTTTTGGAAGTAGGAAAAAGGTTTGTTTAGGTACAAAAGAAAGGAGAGAGGGAGAGAGAGAGAGAGAAGGAAGAAGGAGAAGTACTTCTTATAATTAAGTAAAATATATAGGCATAAATATACAACAACTGGGTAATAGTGAAGTCACTCGGATGTGGACTGGTAGAACGATGATAAAGCCTAATTCGATTAATAGGGACTTGGTAGTGAGTTTGAGTGAGAAAAGGTATCAATCAAGTAACAATTGCCATAATATCCACAATATTATAAATGTTAGCTCACTCTTAGATTGATAACAATAATAATATTTTTCTAATTATTTATTCATATTTATCAATATTACTAATATAAATTTTAAATCAAATATTTCAATATTTTTTAAATATATTATTGATTATTAATTATTCTCACTTTGATATCTATATTTAATTATACTCTACATATTTTAATTCCCATTATGAATAAATTATAAATATCAGAAAATAATATATAATGCAATAAATTAAGTATTACATAAATACTGATCAATTGATGAATTTACTCTAAATTTTTATAATTTTTTAGATTAACTAATTATTTATGCACATTGACAAATTTAAGAAAAATTGAATAAAAAATTTTGATAATGTTTGTTTGCTCTATGTTTAAATATCCCTACAAGGTTTTTTTGATAAATATTTCTATTAATATAAAAAGAAATTTAATTTCATATTCATTAAATTACTATAATTTTGAATTTACAATTTTCATTCATTTTTAATTTTAGCATTTTTAACCTAATATAATAAATATTTTATAAATTACTCTATATGATAACAAATTCATTATACTGAAGATATATTTCATATATAAGGAAATCATCATTTAATTGGATAATAATGAATTTGTTATTTGAGAATTTGGTATTTATTAAATCATTTACGTTACTTTGTGAAATAATTTGAAACAGTTGAATCAAATTTTGAATATAGAAATTAACAAAAATTTGAATTAATGTTTGTTTAATCATTTTTTAATTTTTAAATTTAAATTGTTAAGTAAATTTATAATTCAATAATAAAAACAATTATATCATCTATATTGTTTCAATATTACTCCATCAACAATATAAGTGTGTGTGCTCATTATAATCGATTGAAGCATCTAAAAAATATATCCATTTTGTTTGTAAATTTGCTTAATATAGTTTATCATTTTATTATAGATAGAAGATTTTACTATATTAAGAAAAATATAACATAATAATTTCCGTTTTCATCATTCTATTTACCCAATGAATTTCTAATTTGTCAACAGTAAATAGAAATAATTAAATCTTTTATCAATTAATGTAAATTTGAAAGGTTAACAAAATCAAATTTTGTCTAAAGTAATACTTTATAATTTTTGACCGAAACTAAAATATTTCGTTCATTTATAACAGAGATTATTATTTAATATTTTAAATAATATAGGAATTTAGAAACTTACATTAGTAATATTCTTCAGGAATTCATCTTCGGGTTGTACGAAGACTATGATGAATACTATCAAATCGAAACCAATATTAAAATAATTTTTGTCATAAACCCAATTGTTTTCAATTCTAAAATCAACTACAAATATCTTAACAACATTTAAGCTACTGTCACGACCCATCGTGACATTATCCAAAACAAGGTCATATTAAGAACAAAACGAAAGTCCCCGAAGCAAGCCAAAATAAGTAAACCAATTAGTATAGAATAAGGAAACATAAAAGAAAACACCAGAATAGTTCACTCAACTATTTTGGTCATTCCTTGAAAGATCCAAAGAACTAATAAACTCTCTCTCTCTAAATTAGAGCACCCTATAATAAGAACATACATTATGGTAATGCTTCGTTATATTTTCTCCCCTATAGTTCTAAAAGAGAACCCCCTTGCGGAACCTACGCAAGTATCCTCAATTGTATTCGTCGTCGCCGTTCTATGTATAATGATTAGCTGGGGAGGAATTTGGGTGACTACTGGGATTGATCGTTGGATCATGCGCTTATGTTTATTAATGAGTTGGGGAATCCTTATACATCGATGTGATGATCTCGTGACGAATTCCTCGGCCCCTCATTGGCGGATCTTAGAGGCCATTTACAGCTACTTCTCTTTCGATAAATTTCTAGAATTCAATTTTAAATAATAAAGATGGTTGGTTAACTATTATTCTCTATCCAATCAAAATTTATCACGAAATTTCCATCCAATAATCAATCAACAAATATCTTAAAATCATTGTCAAACTTGAATTCAAGTTAGAAAAAATTCTAATATAAATATAGAGTTAAGTCACTTAATCATTATTACATAATTAAAATTTTTCAAAATGTTGGAAAGTATCTTCAGTGAAAACTATACACAATTCAATCCCGAATATTTCAAAAATTTTAATGATTTGACACCTCAAGTTAAAAGTCATTTAACTAAGGTTTATTTGACATTGACATGTATGTTGGCTGCTACCTCGGTTGGTGTGTGGCTCACCCTTGCTAGAGCATTTGTTTTGGTAAGTAGTGATTAAAGTTATGCTAGAATGAATTTTAATATTGTGTTAGGGCCCTACTTTTACTTTTTTATTGATGATGGGTAGTTTATTTGGACTCTTATTTACTTCTAACCAACCTGATACAAGCACTCTGAGACAAGGTTTACTTTTGGTAATTTGAACTTTAAATTTTATTTAATTTATTTTTATATTAATTACAAATTTTCTAGACTTTTTCATTATTGGAAGGTGTTAGTTTAGCTCCTCTTATTAATTTAGCTATTGATATTGATCCAAAGTAAGTTGATTAAGAGTATATTTTAATAATTTTTATTAATATAATTATTTTTAGATTATTATTAATTGCCTGTACCAGTACCTTCCTAATTTTTTCATCCTTCACCCTTAGTTCCATGTTCACCCAACGTAGATCTTACCTCTATCTTGGTGGTGTTTTAGGCTCTGCTGTATCTATTTTATTCTGGATGTCCCTTGCTAACTCTTTCTTACGCTACCGAGGCTTATATACCTTGGAATTGTATGGTGGATTACTAACCTTCTCACTTTATGTCCTCTACGACTCTCAAAAAATTATCGAACAAGCAAATTTAGGATATAAACAAGTGATCAACCATGCACTCACTTTGTTCACTGATGTGATTGCTATCTTTGTCAGAATTCTAATTATTTTAATCAAAAAGAATCAAGAAGCTGAAAGGAAGAAGGAAAGAAAAGAGAGATCAAGTTCTAGAAGTTATTCAGCTTATTAAATGGTTTTAAGATATTTTTATTTATATTATATGTCAATAAATATTATGTGATAAATATATCATTAGTTTGAGAGATATCTACAAAATTCGATTTACAATATTGTATTTTGAACAAATGAATTATTTTATAGTTGAATAGACTGTCTTAAATTATTCATTGTAGTGAGATAATTTGTAAAATTTGAAACTGTTAAACAATTGATGAAATGTTGTATTTATCCTAATTCTCATGTTTTAAACAACTTGAAATAAGAGTTCTGATATATACTAAACTTTAAATATGAAAATAATTATTATAAAATCACACTAGTCATATTTTGATTTTGATTAATTTAATGTAATACCAGTATATTATAAATAATAAAAATCAAATAGGTATATACATTTAAAATGAAAAATTCATTGTTTATGATATTATTATTTGAATTTTGATCTTATTTCAATTTATTAATAATTCTCAGATATCATTGTATTTAGATACATATATATATAATTTTTTTATATATCTTTTGTAAATTTTATATAACAATATGGTGTATCTCAAATAATCTTAAATTTATTAATAATTTATATTTGAAAAATAAAGCTTATTAACTTTATAAAAATATTTTTATAATATTCTATATAATATATTAATAATAAATAAAAATTTTTATCAAACCCTTCATAAAATTCTTTATTTTCTAATTCAATTTTATATACGTTTAAAATCAATTTTGAAATTATTCATTCTTATTTTGATCATATACTATTATTATTATTTGATTATTGCAAATATATTAAATAATTTAAGTCATTTATATAAGAAGTTTTTTAATTAAAAAATCTCATTAATAATTTTAAAATTAAGATTAAGTATTTTGTATCTTATTTAGTTTAAATTTGGAATATATATTAATTTGATTATATTTTAATTTTTTCAAGATATATTTATTATTAATAATTATATATCAATGTATATTTAATAAATTTTGATATTTTGTTTCATTGATAATTTAATTTTGTATTATTTTATTGAGATATTTCTTTAATTTTTTAATTTATGATATTTGTTTAATAATATATTAAAGAAAAAATATCTGTTGAGTAATTTAAAATAACACTAATATTTGAATTAAAGTAAATTATAATTATAAACTTAGTTATATTTCAACAATATATATTTAATCACCTAAATTCAATGAAATATTATTTATTCTCTTTTGAATTATTTTCAATTTATATAAATTGTAATAAAAATTATATTTATGACTTTAAATTAGATTTATGTCATTTTAGCTCATACTGATTTTGTGTAAATAGATTATAATCGAATAAAGGATATTCAAATAAATATATATTCAATTTGATGAATGCGGTACAAGTATAATGAAAAAAAAGTAAAATCAATGATATTGATGTGTTAACGAATAAAATTTTAGATCAAGAGGGAATTTATACTATATCAATGAATCTGGTCAATATTTGATCATTATTTTAATAATGAACATTAAAATGTTTATTATTTTAAATCAGTAATTTATATCATTTAAATAACCTTTATTATTATCAAAAGAACCAAAAATACATTAAATTTCGATATTAATAAATGGGGAACTGTTGATGTATGCAGTTGGTTAAAATTTAACTCAGTTAAAGTCAAATATGTAGAAATATTTCGAGGTAATATATTCAACTATCAGTTAATATTATTATAAATATAACTAAATTATATAACTAAAAAGTCAATGGCTATGCACTTTCTGAACTTAGTACTCAATTAATCATGGAATCAGGTATCAGACTTTGGAGACTGGTACTGATCATATCCATGCTTTTCAATGAATTGATTGTATGTCACAATATTTGAAGGAATTAGTATGAATATAGTGATTATATTCTATACAGATGAAATTCAACAATTAGTTAATAGTGCCTATAATTTGAATGATTTGCCATCTTTGGTAATAGAATATCTTGATACGATAGTAGCACTTATAGATTGTTCGATTTAATTATGTACAGTATCTAGTTAATGAACAGATCCTCAAAAATCTAAGTTAGATATATATAGCTCATGATTTGCACAAATTCAAACTCATTTTGCAGATTCAAATTGTTCATCATTGTTAAATTCCTTAAATGAATCCTCAAGCAATCGTTTTTCTCAATCCCTATCCTGCAATCTGATGAGATCTTCAAATATTTCAATATCACAGGGCTCCACAAGTATTTTGAATACTTTCAATGATAACCAAAAGCCTTTTGGTTGCAACCAGACTGAAACTGAATGAAAAATATCGCCATTGTGTCTATTTCAAGTAAAATTTAAGCAAGTTTTTTGAAAGATATAATTTATAAAAATAATATTGGTATAGCATTATTATAATCTTAAAATCAGTTTATCATTGATATATGTTTTAATTATTTCTATAAGTGTTCAAATATTAAATCTAAATTTTAATTACCTTATTATTGATTCCATTACAAAATTTATCAATATAATATATAAATTGTTTATAGCAAGTATAAATTAATATATTAATTTTAATATCTAATATAATTATCCTTAAGTTATTAGTTTGATATGAAAAAATGGCAAATTTTTTAATTTTTCAAATATATTGTTAGTTTTGAAAAATTAAATATATATATATATATACCTTGTATTTTTCTTTGTTAAAATATTTTTTATTAAAAATTTATAATTAATCATACTTAAATTAAATAATAATGATCAAAAGTATATTATTTTAATATTGTTATAACTTATCTATAAACCCTTTAGAATCATTTAAGGTTTACAAATAACCTATAAAAATTATATAATATTGAGTTCTATCATTTATTACTAGATTTGTTATTTTAATCCAAAAAAAGATATTATTTAAATTTTATTCAAATTTAGAAAAAATATTTTGATTTTTATTTTTTTTGATAATTAATAATGAAAATAATATATTAAAAAACACCTTGTTATTTTATTACTCTATACTTTTAATGATGGGAATTTTTTATGATTAAACATAAATTATTTTTTTAATATATGATATATAGAAATAAATTTATAATATATTGGGGTTTAAACTTGCCCTATTAAGGGGAATCCTATAAAAAGATAAGAAATATTAAACAAAAGACCTAAAAAAATAAGTAAAAGATAAAGAAAGAGTAAAGTTAAAGTTAATAGAAATATAAGAAAAAGTTTATTTAAAAAAGTCAGGTAGTTTAAATATTTTAAACTTATTAAATTATAACTTATAAAATAGATTTTATAGAATATTATTAGTTCTTAAGATTAAAGGTTATATTATCCCTTTCAAATATTAATTTGATAATTTCTTTTATTATTAATAACTTTTTTTTATACTTTTAACAAACTTCTAACATTTAAAAAATAGTTCTTTTTAATTAATATTAAAATTAAATATTTTACAAACTAATTCAATTTTTTTATAGAAATATTCTTTTTTATAAGCTAATTTTTTAAATACTTAAAGAAATTATAATTATATAAGTTATAATCTAAAGAGTATATTTAAATATAGTAGTTTTTTCAAGTTATTTTTAATTAAAAATTTTTATATAGTTTTAAATTTATGGATTTTGTATTATTATATAAAATAATAAGTTTTTTCAAATTATATTAAGAACACCAATTAAAAATACTTTTATTTAAAAAAATAATATAAAATTTACTATTAATTAATTCTCTTTTAAGAACTAAATAAAAAAAACATATATTATTATAATTTATTATAATAAGTAATATTTACTTATTAATAAAATATTTATTTAAAAAGACTTGTAAAAGGGGTTAATTTAACTTAATTTAATATTTTGATTTATATTTTAATAAAAAATTATATATAAAGATTTAAGATTCATTAATTATAATTATTTATTGTAAAAGTTTAAGCTTTTAATAATATTTTAGTAAGTTTTATTTAATAATAACTTCTTTAGCTTTTTTTAAGTTTTAGTTAAATTATAAGGTATTTATTTTATATTTTCATTTATTAATTTTAGTTTAAACTTTAATTTATATAGAATACTTATAAAACTAATATTAAAATACTTAAATAATTTTTTAACTAAAATA
>JNEM01016964.1:0-28495 GCA_000697335.1 Conidiobolus incongruus B7586
AAATATTTTATAATTATATATTATCGATTAATTTTATTAATATTAATATGAATTTTTTTAACTGTTTAATATTTAAAATATTCTTTTATATTAAAAAATTATAAAAATATATATATAAATTCATATAGTTTATATAATATTATTCAATATTAATTTTTAATAGTATATTTATAAATAAAATAAAATAAAATAAACTTTATAATATATATTATATTTTATAAATTATATATTAATAATTTATTTAGATAACACTTAAAATTCATGATTAATATATTTTTATATTAATATTTTATTAATTAGATAATTCTTTGAGATTAAAATCTGTTTTTTAATGTATTTATTTATTTTATTGATAAATGCAAAAAAATAATCTAAATTAAAAATTTAGATATTTATATATTTTAAATAATATCCCTTCTAGTTTTAAAATAAAATTCTACTGATAAATGGTAATTTCAAATTAAACAATAATTTTTTAAAATAATTAAAAAACATAAATGATTTGAAATAGTTTATACTTTAGTTTTAATGATATTAAAAAAAAGATTTTTAATTACTATCTAATTTAATTATAATTAAAATCAATCTTAAATGATTAATTAAAAATATTTTAATAAAAAATTAATAATAAATAATTATATATATATAACTTCAAAATATTAGTTTTCATATAGATTTTATTTATAATAAATTCTCTAAAACTAAGAATATATATGAAAAGTTGAAAATCAAAAAATTTTCCATTTTTTTCCTTTTTAAACTAATATAACTTTAGTCATCAAGATTAATATGCAATTATTTAATAAAAATCTTAAATATTATATATTTCTGCTTAAATCATTATATTATATTTATTTATTAATAATAATATTGTTCATAACATTATTAGTGTTATCAATTATATCTATAAAAATCAAAAAAATTGATTATAATAATTAAATTCAATAATTTCAAAATTAATTTATTATTACCTTGAATTTAAAATAATGGGAAATTTTTTAATTTCTAATTTTTCAAACATATTATTAGTTAGAAATAATTAAATATATACAAAGTTAATAAGAAATTAAATATTTTTAATATATATATATAATGATTATTTTTATTAAAAAATTAACTTTTTAAAATTGGTTGTTTAATTTAATTATGTTTAAGCCAAATAATAATCATTAAAAGTTTTTTATTTTAGTATCAGTAAAACTTAACCATAAACCCTTTAAAATTATTTAAAACTTACAAGCAGTTTTTGGTAATAAAATATTATCTAAATTAACAATTTATTGCTAGGTAAATTATTTTAAGGCTAAAAAAGAAATTATCTAAAACTTGCTAAAATTTAAAAAATTAACTTTAATTGTTACTCTTTCAATTATTAATAGAGTGAAAAAATATATTGAAAAGCACCTTTTTATTTCAGTTAGAAAACTATCTAAACACTTTAATATTAGTTTTATAAGTATTTTATATATATTAAAGTTTAAACTCAAATTAATAAATAAAAATATAAAATAAATATATTATAATTTAACTAAAGCTTAAAAAAAAGCTAGAGTAGTTATTATTAAATAAAACTTATTAAAATATTACCAGAAACCTAAAATTTTACAGTGAATAATTACAATTAATGAATCTTAAATCCCTATGTATAATCTTTTGTTAGAACATAAATCAAGATGCTAGATTAAGTTAAATCAACCCCCTTTATAAATCCTTTTAAATAAATATTTTATTAATAAACAAATGTTAATTATTGTAATAAATTATAATAGTATATGCTACTCTTATTTAATTCTTAAAGGAAAATCAATTAATAGTAAATTTTATATTGTTTTTTAAATAAAAGTATTTTTAATTAGTATTCTTAATATAATTTGAGAAAACTTATTATTTTATATGATGATTGTAAAATATATAAATTTAAAGCTGTAAAATACTTTCTAATTAAAAATAACTGGAAAAAACTACCACATCTAGTATACTCTTTAGATTATAACCTATGTAATTATAATTGCTTTAGACAATTAAAAAACTAGCTTACAAGAAAGAAAATTTCTATAAGAAAATTTAATTGGTTTGTGAAATATCAAATTTTAGTCTTTAATAAAAAAAACTATTTTTTAGGTGTTAGATCTTTATTAAAAGTATAGCAAAAAGTTATTAATAATAAAAGAAACTATTAAATTTATATTATATATTTATTTGTATATATTATATATCAAAATATGTATTTATTTTGAATCACAAAAAATTCCCATTATTAAAAATACAGAGTAATATTAAAGAATAATAAATGAAGATTTAATATAAAAATATATATATATTAATATATGATATTTATTTAATCAGATTACAAAATTCAAATAAGAATATTTCTATTAATTATCAAGTAAATTATATTAAGAATGGCCATTTGAGAAAAATTAAATATATATATATATATATATAATTCATATATTATTATTATTATTAAAATAATATATATCAATATAAATTTTGAACAAATTTATTAATATCCTTGATAATGACAGTATATTGTAATTGCATAGCTTAATAGAATAATTATGTTAAGAACTACTTACGTAATGTAAATTCCCATTATCAGATTTAATAGTCCGATTCAATTATATATATACTACTAATTAATGTAATATATAAATTTGAATACATTATTTTATAATAATATTTTAAATTTTGGATTTTATAATTTTGAGATATGATTAAAATTAATAAACTTTATAATAGCATGGATATTATTGTTTATTATTGAAAAATTATTATTTAGTAATAAATTTCAATATAGGATAAAATATAGAGTATATCATTTGCTAAAGTATTGAAATGGATAAATAGTTCAATTAATTCATTGAAATTTAGGTTTGATTCAAAAACTGAATAAAACCATTAGGCTTTAAAATAAAAGTGAATAATATATATATATATCATTCAACCTATTAAATGTTCTATTCTTGATATTAGGGGTATAATGTTTCGATGACAAATGAATTATTGACAGTAGATTATTATAATGTCATATATCATAAAAATTATATATAAAATTAAATCTAATCTCAATTTGAGAATTTTCAACTGATAATAGAAAAATTTGAGATTAACAATTGAAAAATTGAAGCATTTTTAAACATAATTCATAGGATTGAGTTCAATAAAATAATGCTTATTAATATATACAATAATGTTCAAAAAACTTCAATCTAAACAAAATTAAAAAATCTCAACATTTTTTTCACTCATTGTATATTATGGTTTAAAAATTTTAATTCTATAGTAATAATATTAAATAATTTGAATCATTAATTTACACGATTAAAATAAGGGTATAAATTTGTAAATCAGGTATTTTTAAGCAAAATATTAGATAATATTGATTCTCAATAGTTGAATTTTATAAAACTCTCAGATAATATTTTTGGTTTTAAAATTTTATGTGTTCTTGTTCTCTTTTAATATAGAATTTATTCTTCCATTTTTTTTCGATATTATTATCAAGTATAAAGTTTTTAGAATTATATTTCCCTTAAATACATGTATTATACTGGCAATATTATATATCAAAACAACCATATCGATTGATAGTAATCTTAAATATAAAATGAAAAAGCAATATCATTAACCAGAAATATTATGGTTTTTTGAAATACATATTTTAATATTCAATAACTCAGTTACCATAGATTAATATAAATTATGTTTAAAAACAGTAATATTTCAACATAACTAGTTATGATTTTATTATACAATGATAATATCTAGGAAGATATTGATAATGGGGCTGATACTATTTAAAGTGGTTGAAATGAAATCACATTGGTAATCAAGGTTCAGTTTTTAATTACCTTTTTTGTGTTATATATTTTAAGTGTATCAGTAGTTAGAGGAATAGAAAAAATAAATGGAATATCACAGTTATTCTTTTCCAGTGTGATCCTAGGATGACAATTTAATGCTTTTATCATTTAGAATGTTGGACGACGCTAGCCAACAGACATACCAATACATGAAAGAACTATAAATTCATTGCTTAACAACATCATAATTGCATCGAGTACAATTAAAGATACTCAAAATCGTATCAGTAGATTCTAAATAATATATTTCCAGTTACCAATTCTGTAGTACCAATACCAAATGTGACAAAGTTACAATTAAAAATTTGTCAAATTTCTAATATCATTTTTCTAATTCATACATTATTAATATATTAACATTATGGATTATTAATAAACCTCTCTCTATATTAATCAATCACATGAGTCAATATGAAGGGTATACTAACCCCAAATAAGTATTTTAGAGATAAAATCACAAAAAAGTTTGTGTTTAAGTAAGTAATAACCATTGACAATAGATAATATACCTATAACCAAAAATTTTCACATATATATAAACTGGTACCGGAGCCTCAAACAAACTCGAATTTAACAGAAAATTTTTATTAATTAGTTTTATGGTGGAACAAATAACAAAAGAGGATTGGGGAAATTTATTTTTCCCTTTTATTAATTAAGGATACATTAACAAGGTGTTCTATTTAGGTTAGTTTTCATATACTTGACCAGGATGATACATATTATTTCAATCTCCTTATTTTTTATTCATTTTAAATTGGAAAGAGTGTATTCAAATTGAAATAACTCATTTCATAGCAGCATTTAATTGTTTTATCAAATAAATTTTTGAATCTATTAAATGAAAAAGCTTGTGAAACAATAGATATAGGTTTTAGTAATAAATTGTAAAATATTTTATATTTTACTAAATAAGTGATTAATACAAATTTATCATTCATCAATATAGAGTGAATTTAATATAGAATTTAGAACTTGGTATATTTAAAAAAATATAAATTATATGCTTATCAATTTCATCGTATAATGAACAAAGTTGATTGTCAAATACTCTTTCAAATCAACATTAATTCTCAGAATAAAAGTGAACACAAAGATCCAATTGTAAGTAGTGAGTTATCAATATGTTCATTGATGCTTCATTACATTTTGTCAACATTTTATGAAAATCACGATATCCTTAGTATTCTGAAGTTTAGTGAATATTAAACTCTTTTGCTTGATATGAGTAATTATCTTCATTTAAATTTCATTCCAAATCTATTTGATATCTTTCCAATATCAAAATCAAAATATTTATTTATTGAATTATAAAAATAATGGTAAACAATTGAAAATATAATCTTTAAAAACTTTCAACATTGTTATAGAAAATTGCAAAATTTTTGGTATTGAATTACCATACAGCTTTGTTACTAAATTTAGCCTTTTAAATTTAGTATAATTTTATTTTTTATATAATTACAGCAGGATATATACCATTTTTAAGATTTAAAAAACAAATCTTAATGTTAAAATATTTATTATTGTATATTTAGATCTTTTTGCTTTGAGTTATTTTATTGAAGTCATTGTTAATTTTATATTATTTAAAATAATATTAAAATTTCTCATTTTTATTGATAAAATAATATTCAGTATTAAATTGAATCTATGATAGCATTATAATTATTAGTACTATTATATTTCAAAGATACTTGTCTGTCTTAATTTGATAGTTAGGTTGATATTACCTCCCAGTTATAGTGGAATGGTTGGTCTATAATCAAATAATATTCTTTAGCTTTGTTTATTTGACTTTATCTAAATCATATATCACTCATTAAATAAATTATTTAAACCTAAAAGTGCTACAAATAGAAGGGACTCTAATTTTTTAAAAATATTCTGTTATAATGCTTAAGAGTAAGTAACCTTTAAGACATATAATCCTAATATATTAAAGAGCAGGATTTATAAATATTTTACTAAATTATATTATAAGTATTTGTTTAAAAACCATTTTTATTGATAAAACTTATTATATATTATAATAATAAAATTAGCTTAGTTTAAAATCTAAAAAAAATATAGTATATATAGATATAAAGAATTCATGAGATTTTTTAATATTGCTTGATAAATATTTTTATCTTGTCTTTAATATTTAAGTTTTTTAATAGATTATAAAGTTGACATAGAAACCAATAAATACTATTTATATCAGTAATTACAACAAAATTTATTATTAGGTTTTATGATAATTTTTGGATATAAAAATCATTGTTAGAAAAGTATTTGTAATATAATTTAGTAAATTATTTATTAATCCTGCTTTTTAATATATTGGGACTATATATCTTAAACCTATTGTTGAGATATGATAGCAGAACGTTTTGAAAAAAAATTGGAGTCTCTTTTATTTGTAGCACTTTTAGGTTTAAATAATTCATATAATGAGTGACATATGATTTTAATAAAGTTAAATAAACAGAGCTAAAGAATATCATTTGATTATAGACTAATAATTTCTCTATGAATAGGTGGTAATATAAATTTAATTATTGAATCTAAACAGACAGGTATTTTTGAAATACAACATAATTATTAATATAACAAATTTGACATATCGAAAAAATTTTTTGTATAATTAATATTTAGATATTGAGAATAAAAAGCCTGATGAACTTATACAATTATCAGTCACTTGTCAATTTAGTATTTTATCTATAATAAATTATTTAAATTATCAGAATATATTTTAAGTACTGTAAAATTTGAATATTGAATCTAAGAATATCAATATAATCAATATAAATGATTATTAAACTTTATTAAAATCAATAGTGTTTAATTTTTATATTTTTATTAATTCCACAAATATGGTAGTTCCATTCAAGAGCATTAAAATTAAAACAACCATTCTTTACCAATTTTTTTATTAGAATCGGCATAATAATGATATTTCCAAATTAAAAAAGGATTACTTAATGTTGCATTAGACTATAAACTTTTATATATTTATTTGTATAATTAAGAAATGTAAATCACTGAATAGTTTAATATTTTATCACCGATTATATATATTATTAAATAGTCATAGATAATGTCAGTCAAATATTTGAGTAATATAATTCATGTCATTATTGACTCTGAAAATTTAGTATATGTATATAGATGCTTTTATATAGTTATTTATTATTTTTCTAATGTCATTTCACCCTTTGATCAGAAGAGTTATCATCAAATTCTGAAAAAATATAATAGAATATAACCTAAATAAATGTATCATTGTTAATGATATAATAAAGCTAATTGCTAAAAAATCAAGCATTATATCAATTGACTTTATTTATTTGATCAAATTGAAAATATCAATGTTGAAATTCTAGAATTGAAAATTAATTTATTTGAGATATGGGAACTTTTATTTTGAATAAACATAATCAATAATACTCTTTATATAACATCGCCACTCATATTTAATACAAAAAATTCATTAATTAATAAACTATCCTTTAAATTTTTATTTTATAAATTTAAACTGAAAAAATATAAATATAAATATAAGATTTAATCAGGTTAAATATATAATAATAATGAGTTGTATATTTTGTTAATTAGAAATTGAAAATATATGTCAAAAACCCTGGTTTATGTGTCTGGTATTTAATTGGTAATTATGATTTGTCATATTTTCTTAACTAATAAAAATAATTATAGATTTGAAGAATGATATGGTTGAAGAAAGATATGAGAATAAAATGACAGAACAAGATTCTATATAGTGATAAGTATATAGATAATTAATAATCAATCAAGGTCTTGAAAATCGGTAATTATATTATTATTTTTGATCTAATTTGGATATTTATGGAATAATAATCCACTTTATAAATATATTAACATATAATGAAAAAAAGAATCGTTGATAAAATACATTATTTTAATTTTAAATATTCTAGCTATGATAGAAATAGATTAAAACCAATTGTAAAAATAATTTCCATTAGTTATATTGTCCATACGAACTTATATTGAAACGAATATAATATATTCAAAATATCCATATCTTATTATAATCTGATTAAAATTCAATATTATTAAAATGGAAAAATTGAAAGCTGTGAAAAATTATTTTGATATTTTAGATTTTTAGAATTTGATATTAGTTACAAAAAATGATATTTATTATAAAATGAAAATAACTATATATAATACCTTATAAGTTTTTCATTGTTTAAATATAAATCCGAAGAAATTCAAATATCTATTATATTAAAAAATAGACAATAATATTTTAATATCAATTAAATTTTAAACATTTTTTCTCAGGCTATATAAATATAAATATGTAAGATTATGTTGGATTTCGGAATTAAGCGTTGATCTCGAATAAATAGCAAAGGTAATAGTATTTGATAGATTATAGCATTCACTAAATCAACCATTTAAATAGTTTATTGTTAACCATATTATAAATCACAACAATTATAATTAAAACTAAGAAATTTTCAAAATGAAATTGCTAAGAAACAAATTCTCGAATTTCTTATAATATATCATTTGATATATTAATTTTTATTGATTATTTATTTTAATGTTAAATCTTGTATTACAAATTGATTTTTATGAAACTTCATTGTATTAATATCCTTAATTGAATTAAAAAACATGCTTACTGTCTTTCTTAAATTATTGTTTTATAATTTTTGATCAACACTATTATTTCCTGAGAATTAAAACTATACTTATGAATTCCTTATATTTATTAATGCTAATTATTAATATAATTACATTCAAATACAAATTAATTTATTAACCAATATACGGAATCATATTACTTTATACCTATTATTAAATCCTAGATTTTTAATTATATTGAAATTTACCATTATTTTTAATATTCCAGTTACAAGAAAAAAAATCATTATTATTTAAGTTTGAACACTATAATAATATAATTTAATTAAAATATAAATATATATTTTTATATTATATCTTGAAAAAAATAATATAAAAATATTAACTTTAGAAATTAACAAATATGCCATACCAGATATAATACATTTGAATTTCAAAATATCCTGTTTATATCGAAATATTTAAATTAAATAATATTTCTATAAATATTTTTCAACTTTGCCTAGTTGATATTATAATTCATTTTATTTTTTACAATTAATAATATATTTGAGCTTAAATTGAAGAAATAATCAATTTAAATGATATTAAACTTTGTGTATTTAGCTAGATTGGTATTTAAATTAAATATACAGGAAAAATAGAAATCTTATGAATATAATGGTTATTTTGTGAAAATATATATTCCAAAACAACTATTCAAAATATTTTGAAATTAAAAGGGAAAGGAATTTCAAGTGAATAAAATTTAAGTAATTTATTGTTAGAAGATATTAATTATATTCCTAGAGTTAATTAAATATTAACATGACTTAATAATATTTAGTATTTACTCAGATCACAAGCAATTGAAGGTTATATTATTTGGTTATTAAAATATTTTAAATTATCAGGAATTTCAAAAGAAATGAATTAATCTCAACAAATCTCGAAATATTTGATAATTGGTATATTGGTTTAACCAGGTTTTAATTTTTATTGTTTAATAATATAACTCTGTATCTATATTAAATTTGATATAAAATATTAGAAATTATCATTAATTTTTGATATTTTTAAATAAAGTTTAATAATCATAATTCAATATATATAATTTCCAAACTGCAGAAATATTTTTATGTTTTAAAGTTATAGCTTTTTATAAGACTATCATAAAGATTAAATCTTTTAAGTAAAATTAGAGGCATTGAGTATATTGATTTTTGCATAACTTCATTTTCGCAAATTATATATAATTAATAGAATATTAATTAAAAAATATGTAAAATTCAAAACTATTCAGATTTAAACCAAAGTAGAGAAATTCATACATATTAGAAAAGAAATTTCAAAATTTATTATATTTTTAATAAATTTACAAAAGATTGAAATCAATTTTCATTGTGCACAAATGATTTAAATATAATTCCATTCATAAACGGGAAAGTTTCAACAAAACTAGATTTAACAGTGTCTTGGAAGTGTAGTAATAATAGACTGTTAATTAAAGGATTAAAACTAATTAATGTTGTGGAAATCAGATCACAAATTGGTGTCCTAGGCACTCCTGTTATTAGCTCTCTAGTGGTATTATACATTTCAAAACAATTAGTACACATATAAAGAAATAATAGAGCTAACACTTTAAAGATGATCTTATTGTTTTCTCTAAGTGTTTTATCGCGCTCACAGTTTATTCACGTATTTTTTTCCAAGCACGGCGCCTTTGAGTGATTGCAATTCCACCATAGGAATAAATTACAAATGTTGTACTTAACCACATCATGATTGCATATGACACAATTGTAAAGTACCCAAAATTATCTTCTGGATTTCCAAGGCAATATATTGCAAGAGTCATTATTTCCATAGTGCCTATACCGATTGTAATTAAGTTACAAATTATAAAGTAAGAGAATTCTATTATCATCAAGGTTATCCATACTTTGATAGATAATTTAATATTATGAATGATTAGTAAACCGCGTTCAAGGCTCATTAACCCCATAAACCACGATGAAACATATACTGTACCAACATAAATAATAGAGTTAAAGTCGCACAGCACCTGATGGGTAGGTAAATAGTATCCATTAATTGACGACAAAATTCCAATTGAGAGGAGTGAGCAAACATTAATAAAATCTATGATTAGAACACAGACTCCAATTGTCATGGTTGAGGTAAATTTTTTCTTAATAACCTTGAGAGTTGATATCAAAAGCATAAATGTTATTGGAAATTGAATGCTGCCCGCAACCAAGTATGAAATAACTAACAAGTCGCTCTCTACAGGTCGACTTTCGTATCTTTGCACAGCATCGTACATATTGGACAATTTTCAAGTTATTAATATTTTTTACTCATACCAATTTGGACAATTTAAAAGTATCTAGGATTTCATTATGCTACAAATGTGATCTCTTGTATCAAACTGTTTAACCATTTTATATAATGAAATTAGTAATCGACACACGATGTGAGCCATTATGAAACTATTGTAGTAGAAAAATGTGATATTACCGCATAATTTGCTAATGGAAAATTATTATGATTTTCAAATGAATCCTTTCTCTTAGGAGGTTATTAAACTACAACGGTTGTTGATAAGTTACGTGAAACCTAAATTTCAAAACATTAAATAATAACCATTAAATAAAATGTACTACACTTTAAAACTTCACATCAAGTATTTCAGACATTTATTATAAATTGAATATAAAGCATATCAAAATTCATATATAAATCAATATCAATTACCAAATACTGATATAAGATTTTTATCAATTACCAGAAATATAGAGAAAATCAAAACAAAAGGATGACTTTTTATATAATAATAACTAACCAATTATCAAATGCATATAATATGAAATGCCTAAATATCAAGTACTTTAAAATTAAATTACCATACTAAAATTAAAAATTATTAGATGAATCAGAGTTGTTTCATTATTATTTTAATATTTTATTAAATGCCCATAAATGATACAAAAATTAATAATAATAATTATTAAAATAATCTCACTTTATATAAAAAATTTAATCAAAATTAATATTACTAAAAATTATAAAATATCAAATTAGACTAAAATTAGAGAGTATTTATCAAAATATTTCTGCTATATGTCCATCAATGATATCCAATGTCAAAATGGTCAGATAACTAATTCCAAGGGTTATTAGTATGTCCAGGACAAGACAAACAAGCTGAGTCATTTATATAACTAGCTGGGTAATAAGCATAGTATGTAAATTATATGCATATACCATTGTACAAGGGTTGAATATGATTAGCTAACTTGAGTTTATTTCAGTAAGGTAATGCAAAGAAAAATGATAAATTAATTAGAATAATTTAACCTTTTGATAGGGAATAATCTTGTCCATTGCTTAAGAAACTCTAATTACCAAGCTGATTCAAGAAGTCATATTAGAGGTACCTTATTTCATGAACTGGCTGAACTTTCACTTTATACCCAAAGTCATTCATATCCACTAAAAATCAACAATGGAAACTAATATAAGATTATCACAAGCAAATTAATAAACATATCTTTTTATCTTCATTTTCAAAAGTATTCAGTCTCTAAGCTTTTCTTGTAACATTCACAAAAGTATTGAGTTATGACAAGTATAAGATATTTACTTTATTCAAAGAACCTGATATGCAATAAGCTATTTTCACCTAATTTGCTAAGCCCCCTTAATTTCCCTAAGTTTTGTGGTAATCTATTGCTTACCACTGGTGATTCCCTGTTTAATCTCTAACAGTCTATTTCCTCCCATAATTATAGTCACCACTTTAATAATATTGCTTTATTGAGATTTTGAGGTAAATCTATTGCTGGGTACCTAGTGTTAGGTTGGATTTTACTATGAAATCTCTTGTTTTTATTTACAATAGCTTATACCTTTTACTGAGATCTCTATACTCACCATTATAATTGCCATTATGATTTGAATAACACAAGTCTCTAGGAGAGCAAGCTTCATAATAGTTTCCATCAATTAGTTTTAACAATGGACACTTATTATCTTATAATCATTTGATAATTTACCAAATTAAATACCTTGACAATTATACTATCTAAAACATACTATATCAGTGATTCAAAAAATCTACAATAACAACAATTGGAAAAGAGGTTTGAAATATAATATTTTGAAATGATATAATTGATGATAGAAATATACTATAAAAAACTATTTTTTAACTTAAACATATATCCATTTGAACAAATTCATATAAAATTAAGAAATATTTCGAATACCGCTTTTATTCCTTAATAAAAAACTACCACAGTTCTTATATTTTAATATAAATTCTGTTATATTTCGATTTATACAAAATTTAAAATTAATCGATACAGTTAGAAAATATGTGTATTCTATATTTAATTAAAAATAATACAAGAGGAAAAAAATAAAATTATTATTAATTAATATTACTATAATTGACCTTACTATAAAAATTATTGCAATAGATAAATCATAAATACTAGTATATAATTTATTATAAAGCAATGATAAAAGCGTTTGAGTTAAAAAATTAAAGCTATCAATATAAATACCCAAGTAAGAAACTATTTTAAAATAAATATAATCATTCAATATTAATGTTAATGGTATAATAATCCACCAACTTAATTAACAAGCTTAAATTATTAGAATACGACATGTTTCAGACATTGAAACATTATCATCAAATAATATAATATTTAAATAGAAATCATAATATTTTATAAAATAATAGCTATATATGAGCAGTTAAAATTATCAACACTTTGTTTATTGAAAGGTACTTGTAACTATTATCAAATTTACCATATTTACCAGATATAAATTCTATAATCATAATTGTTTTGGTAATTTAAAGGATTTTATACCAGGTAAGAGACTTGATGATATTTCAACTATCAATTTTAAAATTAGGGGGTGCAGTTTTATAACTGAATTGTAAAAAATATATAAAGGGGCAAAATGATTACTATGAATACAATTATGTTATTGAAAAATGAGAAAGGTACTAATTAATAAAGAAATATTCTTTTTGCTCTAACTTTTTCTATGTTGTTAAAATAAAAATCCAAAATTAGTGAACTTTTTGAAGCAATGTATATATAAATATAACCCGATATTTTTTATTGGCTGCTATATTTGTAAAAATGTTTTATATGTTTTACAATAATTTTATAAATAATTTAGGATCAAATAATGTAAAGAAATAAAATATATTTTATAAGGGTTGAAATATTTATTATGGATAATATATACTTATTTCAATTAATTATACTTCGAATTTGTAATTCTAAATTTTCTAACAATGAAAATTTTAGTTTTATAATGTCGTTGATCGGGAGAACTGCTCGCCATTCAACTTAAACCAACGATCATTATTTCCAATGTAATCCACACACGAGTACCATACAGTCTTTATAAATGTGAAATTCTGGACAACAACTGATATCGGTATTTTAACACTTTGGCAAAGGACTGATAGCACTATAAAATCGCCGCTGAGCATATATTTGCTCGAGGATCACCTCAATCAGGGTCAAGCCCTACATCTTGATATTTTAAAAAAAATCCCTTAGAGTATCTCATTTGCCACCCTTGTCACATTGTATCGAATTTATTCTATCCTTATTGCAATACTATCTAGTTTTTTAGCTATGATTATTTCTGATAGCATTTTAAACAATGTCGATTATTAAAGTAATTAATTCTTGAAAAGATGTGGAGTAAAACAATTAGTATGAAGTCTTTGTTGACAGTTAATACAGCTTTGACCAACTCTTGCCTCTATGGCAAATCTTGATTGACATAAAAAGTGTCTATTCAATCATAATCTGCTAAGAGCACAAGTATATGTAGTGTATTATTTTCATTAATTTGACAAATGATTGTTGATTCAACAGGCATGCTAGTATGGTTAATTATAAGCAGAAGTAATTCAATAAATCGTTTTAACCCTGTTAAATTTATTGATGATTGTTTGAATACGCTAAAATGGAGTAGGATCTATGAATTAACATATCAAAAATTCATGCTGATATTGAGAGGGACAACTTTTCACGACAACGTACTGTATTATTTGAAAGCATTTAATCTACCTTACCAACTCCTTTCATTCAAACAACATGCGCGGCAACTATGGCAAGTGCTTGGAGATTTAATGCATATAAATCATTATTGCCAATCCAGCAGCGTAGGTATATCATCTAATGAACACAAATTCAAGTATAATCCTCCTTAGTAATTTTTGCTTAGGACTTGCAGTAAGGATATTGGGGAAGAATATCACAGGTTTGTTATCCTTACAATTTTTATACATCATATAATTTATTTGAATGATATTGCATAAAGTTTGAATTAACAACCAGCGTCCAAGTGATTTGGTACTTGAAATATGAATTTCAATTCGAATATATGCTAACTCTGCATTTTTTATATAATTCAACCTTCAATTTATATGATTTTAGGATAATCTTTGGAAATTTTGAAAGCTGTTTTGAAAATGAATTTGTGAAAATCATCATCCATATAGAAGATAAGAGAGAAGCTAACATATTGATGTATTAATGATATTTGAAGTACCTATAATTCAAATGAAGAGTTTTTATAACTATAGAGCTCTATAATTACTCTGAAAACATTACAATATCAATCAAGTGGAGTTGAATTTAAATTTCCAATACAATTAAGCTCAAAAATGAGTATATAACTTGAATTCCATCTTACTGAAATATAAAACCATGGAGGATTTTCTCAGGTCTGAATGAAATATATGATTTATCTCTAATTCGTGCTCATGTAGGACATGAGCTCTAGTCAAATATGCAAACTTCTGATGGAATAGTAATGAGAAATTATGAGTAACTCCATATAATAGAATATGGTAAACCAGAAAGGAACTTTAGCTCGAGTTTGGATAGAATTCGCAAATGAAATAGGGTCAACCTTAATTTGAATACGAATATTTTCAAAGTGGTCTCGATTAATATTATTTTGGACCCTTGAACCGCGGAAAATGGCTTGCCTGATCAATAATAAGCATTTTTGTTCAGTGTGTCAAGGGACATTGAAATTTCTATTCAAAAAATATTAATTTCAGAATTACTAATACCAGGAGTATTAATTGGATTGTTAAATCAATTCCTAATATTATATAATAATCCTGAAAAAAAAAATAACTTAAGTCCCAGTGGACCATGGTGATTAAATTGGGGTTTAGCAAGTTTATATTGCAAAATATTCAAATTGTTTATGTTGTTATAATGCTGAATCCAACTTTGAAGTGTGCAAATCAACAGCGTAACTCGATAATTCCCAATTTTGGATAAAACCCAATTTCAAAGGCATTTTCCCCATTAATTAAATTATTAAAATTGAAATTCTTAATGTTGACTTGGTTAATAATTAAAGAACTGATTTAGCCGATTCACAATCTATATTGTCTCATAAAGTCAGATTTTCAAACGATTTCTTAATTATTTAAGTTGCATAGTAACGATTTTTCTGGTAATTTTGAACTCCGAGGATTGGCTATATTACTATAATCAGTGTAAAATATGAATAATGATTGTACTTTGAAACTATTACAATAAGAGTGGTCAATTTTATCACTAATTTTACAAAATAAACATTTCATTATATAATTGATAATATATTACAATTTATTTTATATTCCTAGAAGTTATCTATGCCCAATTACAGGATTTTGCGCTTAGAGTTCAATAATCGGATATAAGCTATCATCCTGTCAAATTACAAGTATCCAATATTTATATTGAGCTATATGCCTCGGCCAATTAAACTTCTGTACTTGTGGATCATATTTTGTCCATACCTTCAAAATTTAAAAGTATAATAGAAAATGTCGAAAATTGAACTGTAAATCTTATATTGTCAAACGTTTAATCACTTTTCAAATATCTACAATATCTGATATAATAATCCATCGGTGCCAATTGACAGAATTTTTTAAAATACTACGATATGTTCTTTATTTAAAGTAAATAATATGTTTCAAATGTCTAGTTTATACTATTCTATTATTATTTCAAGCTATTGAAATATCTAATATTTGATTTGTAATATATGTTGTATAAAAATGCTTAACTATCAAACTAAGATTATCATTATTTAATCAATATTTGAATCCCACATGATGAAATCAATTTTAAATAAATAGTGAATACATCATTTGTGACAATAGTCTTTATAGATACCAATTTTATGATAATATAACTGATAAATGAATAGTTATATAATTTTTTATCTTACCTTAGACATATTAGAATACAATTTTTGCTAAATATTGAAAAATAGCATTTTGTATAATGACCCGATCAAATTAAAATATGAAGATACCTATCATAGAATAATGGATATAAAAGGAAATTTATATTTATAACAAGTGTTATGATTTGTAAAATAATTTTTAAATAAAGATGGTTGTTAAAAAAGTACTAATAATATGATTTTGTAAATTTATTAATTCTTCCCTTTAGCATTTACTTACTATGGAGATATTGTAGGATAATATCTAATTTGTCACTCCTAGGTTTAAATTATTCGTTCAATGAATAATATAGGGTTTGGTTAAAACATAAGAGAATAAAGGGCGCCATTTGATTTTAAACTGGCGAAGCTGGTCTGCATTAGGAATAATATTGACCCGACTATCGAATTGGGACGAATGGGTATTCCAAAAATAACACAAGCAAGGATTAGGTGTCAAGTAGATTGAGTAAAGAAACAACTTTTGAAAATATATTTAATGATGATTAAAAAACTCCTTTTTTGGAAAATTTTAATATACAAAGGCTCCGCATTCAATTTCTGATAAAAAATGGTTTGTTAATGATTATAATATGTCGACGGTTGAAATATAAGAGATGAAGTAACCATAATTTGTTGAAATTATAGCGCAAATTTTGAGGTATATACATTAAAAATCAAGTATTAATTAATAATGAATTTTCTATTATGCGGTTTAAAATATTTGAAACTAAATTTTAGTATATATTAACATTCAACAGAGAATATATACGAATTAAGTAATATATAGTATTGAATATATCACTTAAAATTAATTGTACCCATTTAAATTCAAGTACATATTCAAAAGATTTACTAGGTCAAAATACTTTAAGGAGTTTCTTAAATCATTTAAATTGTGACATAATATAAAAACGTTTATCAGAGTACATTTTCTTTGAATTTGATGATATTTTATATTTTTATTGAACTATTGAACATTATCAATTTTATGAGAGTCATATAAAATAATGATGACTAATTTTATACATACATTTATCACTAAATTTATATAGCAATGCAACTTAGGAAAACAAAACAATAATTCATCAAAATTGAAAGATTTTTTATAATTTGGTTATATTCAAAATCTATATCAATTGATTTAATTTTTAGTATTTGATATTTTTGAATTGAAATAAAAAACAATAACTATCGTGTTAAAAAACCAAAATTTCAGCCACAATATTTTGAATGATTTTAGTGTGTAAGATTTACAAAGTCTAGTAGTTTTGATGGGAACTGTAAATTGAAATGAAACTGAGCCCAATATATGTACATAAGGAAGATTGGTAAAATATATAGTGAATATTTTACCTTAAAGTTTTTTTTCAAGGTTTCTGTTAAATATGAGCAATTAAACAATTTAAAATTTTGAATATCGAAAGAACAAACATAGATCATAATTTATACTCACGAATTCTATGTATACACAATTTTAAAGATTAAATTAGCAAATGAAATTAAGGTTTAGTAGTATATTACAAAATTTATCGGATAATACTAGAATTAAACGCATTCGTACTTGATTGATTTGACTTTTGCAGCGATGAAGCCACCATTGTCAACATATTCTTTATCTTCATAATCGATTGGACCTCCTGCCCAATCTCGGGTACCTTGAGCTTCAGCTGCACCATCCCAGATGTTCACTTTCAAATAGGAAGCAGTGTCTGGAAAGTGATAACTTCCATCGAATTTAGTACTTGCTTTAGTAACTGTCCTCACTTTGGTGCCATCGATAAACCAGGAGATGTGTTTCGGGGTCCATTCTATAGTGTAATCGTGGAATTCGTCGTGAGTTTTAAAATCACCCTGGTGGAAAATACCTTGAGTATAGTTTTTAACTCCCTTATAAAAGAAATTTGACATACTTTTATCTTCTTCCTTACCAACCCATTCCCAGTCAATTTCGTCTTGTTCTGGTGACATCAATATAGCGCACGTTACAACACCTGGTATACGTGCAGATTTCATTCTAATTGTAAATTTTCCGTAAAGATACTTGTCCACGGATTTAGCTGTGCCACCGTATCCTTGTATCAAACCACTTAATGGGTTCACAGTTTCGCCTTTCATGAATTTGATTACCATTCCTGATGGAGTTTGTTCAATTGGACCTTCGTATGTGAATTTATCTGATGAGGAACCTTCAAAGTTGGCGGTCCAAGCTCCTGAACAATCATAATGGACATCCTCTCCATCATCTTCTTCATTCTCATTTTCTTCCAGTTTTTTATGTTTGCGAGGTTTTTTAGTATCTTTTTTATCTTTATCATGATGGGGTTTTCTGGAACCTTCCTCATTATCGTCAATAATATCCGATTCGGACTCATCTTCCTGAGATTTATCATCCTCTTTAGATTTATGGAAATCATTATCGTTCTTTTTACCCTTCTTATCTTTCTTTTTCTTATCCTTTTTATATTTCTTAGATTTCTTATGTTTAGAATCCTGCGACTTGTCAATCGTTTCGACCTTTGTTTCTTTCTTCTTCTCTTCTTTCTCTGCTTTGTCCTCGACTTTGAGAGAACAGCTCGTGGAATTGTAGCTCGCTTCAATTTTGCATTCACTATTACAGAATTCTATACCACTACCGCAAAATCCCCATTTACTACAGCATGGTGCTTCCAACTTACATTTATTATTAACGTCGCAATTTGTTGCAAATCCCAAACCAGAAAAGATTGACAGGAGAATTAGGTAAATTATTAACATTTTAAACTATTGTGAAAATATTATTTAGAACTGACTATTAGTATAAAATATCTTTACAATTAAAATAGTGCAACTGAATATTAGCTTGTTGTGTTCTGTATTTATATTTATTACTCAAAGTCTTTGATTAAATATAATTATTTTTTGGCTAAGTCCAATGTGTGGCCTCTAGTTGAAAATATTTCCAAAATTGGAAATAATTAATTCGAATTAAAATGAAATTTGGCATTAAATAGAAATTAATTGTTCAAACTCAATTTTTTAAGGCTTGGAAATTAATATAATTTAATTATACATCACTTAGCATCCCTAGAATATATTGAATCATCAATTTATAAGATAATATAATAAATTTTGTTGTTGAGGATCCAATCCGAATTGAATCAATCAACAATGATTAGGATTTTGTTTTATTCAGTGCACACAATTGTTGAATGAAAAACATTGAATTGAAAAATATTATAAACAATTGCAAAATTTATTAATATATTATATGATCGAAAATAGTATTTATTTTACTCAAAAATTATATGAAAACTTCAAATTTAATATTTTTGATGGTACACATTAAATAACATATTTTAATAGTTTTAATTTACTCATACAAAAGCAACTTAATCTATAACATTTCTCATTATGAGTCAAAAAAAATTACATTAATTAACAAAATTGATATCTTATGTCATATTAATTTTCGAATTTGAAAAAAATTATTATAATTCATTGTTATCCGTAATATGAAGTTTCTTTAGCCCACAATTTTATCCAAAGTTCCATTTTCTTAAATATTTAGATAATTTTTTGTCATTATATTGATGAACCGATTCTAAAATTTTTAAATATATATTTAATTTTTGTAAATTCTATAATATAAAATAGCTTTGAAGCTATCAATTATTTGAGCATTTCACAATTAGTTTATATTCATTATAATTGTATTGTCTAGATATGTTAAATTATCAAGTAATGTATACAGAATTACTAAAAGCAATGACTCAATACCCAAATTTGAGAAAATTAGTATTGTATACATATTGATAAAATAAATATTTTGATACTTTTTTTATTCTGAAAATGGAGTAATGGCAGTTTTTTAAATAATATCAACTTCACTCTTTGAATATAGTGATTCCAAATTTTTCATTCGACAATTATCTAGTAACTGGAATATCTAAAATAATAATTATTTTTGATAATATAGATACAATAGATTATATTAGAGGTTTCAATTTTTAACTTGAAATTCCTTATATAACTAGCAAGGCGACATTGAAAACACTTATCAAAAATATTTGAGTAGTTTTTGCGATTAAAAATTATATATGAAAGATCCAAATTTGGATATCACTTATTAAAATTTTGTAAATCAATTTTAATAAATGAGTTAGAATAAATTATATTGGTCAAAAAATAATTAATTATCTAAAGACTTGAATTTTTCTGTCCATAATTTTACTTTGAAAATCGAATATTGATTGAGGATATCAAACCATGTCATTACCATTACTAGCCAATTCCTCATTATTTATAATAAATTTTTAATTCAAACTGCTTCCATAAAATTGATGAATTATCAATTAAAATTCCAATTATAAGACAAAAATTGTTAGCTATTATTTATATTATATATTTAAATTCTGGGATTAATATATTATCAATTTGATATAGTAATTCTCTATTTTATCAAATATACAATATTTTGAATTTAACATTCAATTTAAAATTTATTTGTAAATTTTGTAAACAGATATTTTTATTGATTAGTAGAATTTTTTCTGAAAAATAAATTATCTAAGTGGATATATTATTATATTAATATAAAAAATTATAAAATCATAGTTTGTGTCATGGATCGGATCACTTTGTCATCATCGTGACATGTCAATCATATCTGCTTACTTTATCTTATCTTTTTACCTACTTGATCTTATCTTGTCTTATTTTATCTTTGAACCCTCACCAACTTTTACATATAAAAAAGGGAACCATTATCAAATAAACAAGGACTTTTTCCACACTGTTCACATTGAAACAATTTGTATACATTGACCCCGTTATAGTTTGATATAAAAATTGTATTTAACATATTTTGGCCAATTAATTAATATACGAAACTTTTATTAATAAACTAAGTAATGATGAATATTAAAAATTGTGTAATTTTCTATCCCTAGATAATTTAGTAATGATTCATCAAATTTATAATAATCAAAATGATATATAGCAATATAAAATCTTGAAAGTTTTAATGCAATAGGTTAATGAAATCAATTAAATTATATAATTATTTTTTATGTTTACTATGTTAAAACTGTCATGACGCATTGTTAAAAATGTTGCTAGATGAATAAAGAGTAAATCAATTAAAATTGAGTAAAATATTCTTATTCAAATAAAACATAAATAGAATGCTAAAATATATAATTCTCAATCAAACTACATATTACTAGTATATAATCTATTAATGAAAATATTATAAATTATAAAATATTGCTCAAATTTGAAATGCAATATATATCGGAAGCACTTTAATGAAATGGATATTATTTAATGATTAAACTAAACGATCTTTTATATATTTTATAATTTAATCCATTATAAAAAAATTATAAATTTAAATTTAAAACTTAGACACATTCGTATTTAAACCATTGTACATCTGATGAAATATAACCTCCATTCGCAACGTATTCGGGATCATTATAATTCACCACGCCGCCTGCCCAATCCCTGGTACCCTGGGCTCCAGATCCGCCATCCCAGACATTGAAGTAAATATAGGAGGGAGTATCTGGATATTTGTAGATGCCTCCATCAAGGGTACTAGCCTTTGTCACAGTTCTTATTACATTACCATCTATGGTCCATTTGATGTAATCCGGGGTCCATTCTATACCATATTCGTGGAATTCATTGTGAGTATTAAAATTATTGGGTGTGAATACCCCTTTAGTATAGTCTTGAACTCCTTTTGAATAATAATTGGACTGAGTTTCATATTCATTCTTTCCTACCCATTCAAAGTCAATTTCATCTTTTTCTGGAGAGTAGAGAATGAATGCGGTGACTACTCCCGGAATGCGTGCAGTCTTCATCCTTGCAGTAAATTTGCCGTAAAGGTAGGGTTGCGCAGATTTAGCAGTGCCTCCGTATCCTTGTATGATTCCGGTCGTTGGGTTGGGCGTATTGCCTTGGGAAAATCTCACGCTCATTACATTATTGGCCGCTACTACCGGACCTTCGTAAGTAAATGTGGATGGCAAGCCATTTGCAAAGTTGGCAGTCCAAGCTCCTGGACATTGGCTATTACCCGATCCTGGAGGTGTTGTAGGAGGTGATGTCGGTGGTGTTGGATTAGTCGGAGGTTGACCACTACAAACTCCATTAAAACTTCCAGCAGCATTACATCCAGCGTTACAATATTCCGCTGTTGATCCACAATATCCCCATTGACTGCAACATGGGGCACTCTGAGGGCATTGATCACCTATACCGCAACCATTTACAAGGTACAATGAACCCAAAATCACTGTTAAATATTTATAAAGCATTATTTTTATAAAAGTTGACAATTACACGAGCTATTTATTGTCAACAATAAATTTGAAAAAACAACAAAACTTTGCTGTGGATACTTCTTACTAGCTATTATTTATATTCTTGCTTAATTTCAAAGTGACACCTGTTAACACGAGTCAATCAAATCAATGATGCAAAAAAATCACTTTAATTTGACACAAAAAAAACCACCTTAACATCATAAAAAATCGATGCAGTTATCTAATTTTACCAAATTGGAATAGCTCGATCATATGCAATGAAAATTAATTAATGCTTAGGAGACAATCTATCAAGTTTAGTCTAACAATGGCGTAGAATTTTACATTTTTAATTTAATCATTCAAAGTTGGCAGCTTTTTATAATATTTGAACAAATATATGTCAATTGTGATTTTATTTAGATAAATATTTTGATTTTATGTCAAGTCATATAGTTTATGATTAAATCATATGAAATTTTATATCTGGATAAGGTATATTATTACAATTTAACCATGTTTAAGTTACCAAAAATTTAAAATTTTAAATCGATAAATTATTCCAGGTGAATAAGTACCTTAAACCTAAAAGTCGACAAATTAAAAGATATATTTTATCTATTAATTTTACGTCATAAATGTAATATGATGGAAATATACAATAATGTTCATTATTACAAAATATTTATGTAATTTATAGGATAATGATGTTGTTATTAAAATTTATTCAAAATTTGTATCAATTGTATCAATGCATTTAAAATATTTTCTTAAAATTTCAACTATATTTGTAGAATATGTATTATATACCTAATACATACAACTGTTAATTATATAATTATCGATTTTGATATTTAAATTTATCATACTGCGTACATATTTGAATATTTTAGACACCCAATTTTAATAGTCTAATTACTTACAACACCAAGTAATTTGGTATATGATCATTTTAAATTTGGAATATATTGAAATAATTCATTATATATAATATTTTATAATCAATTAAAATATTAGATTTTATGTTATTATCCAATTCATTAAATCATAATGTATTATTTCGTGTATTAACAATGACTAAAATTTTGTTCATTAGAATATATGATGATACATGTTTAAATTTAATGAATATTCAACGATCGATTCAAGGTCTATTATAATTTTAAACGTCATTGTTATCAAATTCATCATCATAAAATATCAAAAAAAATATTGATATATTGATATTTATTATTAATTTATATAATCAATTATCAGAATTAGTCGTATATTTAGTTCAATCAATCATTTTTAAAACTAAACACATTCATATTTTACCCAAGCTACATCTGCAGAAATAAACCCACCATTAGAAATGTATTCGGGATCGTTAAAGTTCACTTGACCTCCAGCCCAATCCTTAGTGCCTTCAGCCCCTGCACCACCGTCCCAAACATTCAACATTACATGAGCTGGAGTATCAGGAAAACTGTAACTACCATCCTGTTTTTTGGTACTCTCTTTGGTAACAGTCCTTACCTCAGTACCATCAATGGTCCAAGTAATAGTATCCCGAGTCCAAATAATGCCATAATCGTGGAATTCTTGATGCGTATTAAAGCTGTTAGGAATCATAATCCCCTTTGTATAATCCACAACCCCTTTTGCAAAGAAATTGGTCTGGGATTCTCGCTCATTCTTGCCAACCCACTCCCAATCAATTTCGTCTTTTTGGTCCGACATCAGAATAAACGCCGTAACAACACCCCCTATTCTCGCAGTTTTCAATCGCGCTGTAAATTTGCCATAGAGGTAAGCTTCCGAGGATTTTGCAGTACCTCCATAACCCTGAATAATACCACTGATAGGGTTGGCAGTATCACCTCGACTGAATTTGATTTGCATATTACCGTTTGACGTAGTCACTGGACCCTCATATGTGAATTTTGGTGATAGTCCATCATTGAAAGTTGCTTGAAATCCTCCTTGACAGTTTGAAATTTGAGATTGCTGGGATTGGGGATATCTTCTAATTTTCATAGGATATGTCAAACTTGTCTCCTTGATTGCATACAGGATAGGTGTTGGTACAATCGATTTATTGTGATTGTTACAGCTTGTGTCATTGTAACTTCCTTGTTGAACACATTCAGCATCACAGTACTCTTGGCTGGTACCACAATGACCCCATTTACTGCAACACGGTGCATAAGATGGACATTTTTGATTGATTCCACATCTTGCGATGCATTTAGATTGAATGCTTAATGCTAACGATATTAAGATTAATAAATATTTTAACATTCTTTTTTGAACTATATTTTATTAGTCAAATGTATTTTATGAGAAATTTGATCATTTATATATAAATTCGTGTTGGATATTTGGTATTCGATCATTTATTATCTCTTTTAAGAATGTTTGACCCACAATTGGGTCAAACATTCTAAAATTAATTTTCTTAAACCATATAATATTATATGTAAAAGAATTAATCAATATTGATATTATACCAAAGTTGATAGAAAAAGATAAGTAAAATGCTGACTGTACGATATATTTAATAAATTTCTCACCAACATAACTATTATATGTTAACTAAAATTTTTTGATAATATATTTTTTATTCAAAACTGAATTTGATAAATTATTTCATATTAACAATGAAACATTGCGGTACACACATTTCACTCTTTTCAGAAATTTCTGATAATTATCAAAGGGTTATTAAAACATTAATAACCACCAAATTTATTGGTAATGTCTTGATTATCCAATCAAAATAATCCAATTAATTATTTAATTTTTCTAATGATTTTTGAAATTTTTTTTGAAATAATTTTTAAACTCGATATTGTGAGTAATGGAAAAATGTTTCCTTGGCTTAATTCTATTAATAAACAGATAACAGGATGTTGTTTCTTAAAATACTACGTAATGTGAGTATAATATTGCAATTGATAAGGTTCACGCTATGATAAATGTAGTATATTAAATATACAATATTTTTTTCTTTTCGATTCCGATCCGTAAGTTGTCAATGGTTATCAATTATTTTTAAGTTTTTAAAAATGATAGAGTTTTCATGATATTCTTTCTCCACGTTTCCCTTAAAAATATTCTTAACTCTTGATAAGTTTGGAAAAATTGGAATTGACAGTGACTTTAAATAAATTTACACTAAATTTTCAATTGAAATTGAAATCAATAATCACTTTGCTCAATAAGTTAATTGACAGACTGTGTCATAAAAGTCTATAAATTCTCTGATTGAATAAATTTTAATAATACATATCTAAAAACACCTATTCAAATTGTTTTCAAGGTACTAATAGTAACTTGAAATAAAAATATTATACATAAAATTACAAGTATTTAGGAAAGTGTATTTACTATTGAATTAATTAATCCGATTAAACGTTTAATATTAATCTATTTTGATTTTTATAAGTAATATTAAAAATCGTTTTGAAATTTGATATACTTCAGAAATTATCAATTTTATTAGGTGTAAATGAGATTAATTACACTAAATCTAATGGTCATTTTTTGTTTATCCATTATTATTTCTAACATTTGGTACTTTATTTTTTTAAATATTTGGATCTGTTAAAATATAACAAAAGATTCAAATTGATCATATTTAAAATACTATAATCGCAAATTTAGATTATATGATGAGACACAGGTTAATAACTTAAGAGATAAATGGTATATATTATAGTGAATCAACACATTATCAACTGTACTACTTTAGGTATATAAAATATATTTCCAAGAATTTTAATTGTTAAAAATGATTGATAATTTAGAACTCTAATTATTTTTTGATTAAATATTTCAGAAAAAATTATAATAAAGAATTTAATTAATATATAATAAAATCCCTGTACTAATAAAATTATTTGATATTCTATAAAACTCTGAAATTTATTCCATTAATTTTTGAATCCGTATATATGTAATTATTTAATAGCTTCAATAATTTTTAATTAATGCTTAGTTTTAAAATGAATATTTTATGTTTACAATGAAATATAAGTTATATTAATAAGACTAAATCCTTTAATTGATTTAATTTATATGAATAATATAAGAATATATATTAATTTATCTTCAGGAATGATTAATACACTTTTACTAAAAATTTATACATTTGGGAGTAGCAGATCAGTAACCTTGGTAGTTGAGGAATACAAATATCATTATCTTTTTATGATAACAAATATCCCAAAATGGATTCAAATTACTTTGTTAAATTATATGAAGATCCATACTGCCATGATGATATATTAATAACTCTCAATAGTGATGGAGTAGTTAAATATCTATTTCATACTTATTTAATGAAAATAATTGAAACCTCTTTTGAATTTTAATAATTCTTGCATATTGAATATATCTAATATTTTCTTGATTAAGAATTTTTTGACTAATCTTAAAAAATTAATTTAATAAAAAATTTGTAGATTTTGATAAATATTCTGAGGTTGCATTATATAATGGCTTCAAGGATTTCACTTGATTATTATACCTTTATCAATCAAATTAGATATTTTATATATCTGAAAATTAAATTTAATATTTATATCAAGTTATATTTTGCTTTTGTTTTATTCTTAAATAAACTTAGAATACTATTAAAATCAGTTCTAATATTAATAATATTACTATAGAATTAAAGAAATAGGAAATTTTTTAATTTCTGATTTTTTAAACATATAATAGTTTTAAATATAAAAATATATGTAAAATAGATAGAAAATTTTATATGTTTAAAATATATACACTAACCTATAAAAATAAGTTATAAAATCAAAAACACTTATATTTTTACTAAGAAATTAATTAGTATTTAATAAAATAAGCTTAAATTAAATAATTAAAATCAATTATATTTATTAATAATATATATTATTAAATGATGATATTTAGGTATTAATTAGTTAAAATATAAACCCTTAAATTTTACTTAAGATAAATTATAAATTTATAAGTTTTTGATGATAAAAAAAATTAAAACTTAGTGTATCTACTTTTAACTTTTCTAACTTCTTTAAGTTTGTGGGGTATAAAATCAACTAACTTTTTATATTAAAAAAGGATAATCTTGTTTTATACTTCTTAAACATATTTTTAAAATTAATTTAAACTTTTTATTAAAAGAAAACTTTAATAATTTTTTTTAATTTATCCTAAAGGTATTTAATTAAGTTAAAGTTTAAAGATTAAAAAAACTACTTTATAACTATTATCTTGTTAATTTTAAACTATTTAGTAATAAAAGTTATAATATAATAAAAAATATTACCTTACTAGAAAATAATAATAAATTTGTTTAAATTATATTATTCAATGGTTTTTTAACTTATTATATAAAATACTTTAATATATTTTGATATTAATTCCTTTATTAATATTCCAAAAATACTTTATATTTAAAAATAATATATATCATTAAAAAAT